>CAXKVY010018531.1:67500-202500 GCA_964058915.1 Tetropium fuscum | reverse complement strand
TGTCTTATTCGATTGTCTTCTTCATATGAATATTTTACGTGTTATTGTATGGATCACATCGACAATAAAAAATGTTGTTTACGCATTCTCGGGGATGGATTAATATACAGGTATCTATAAAGTTACCACCAGTATTCATATTCTTCATATTATACCTACATTTATCATTTTACATACTTATGTTCTTTTACATAATCATTTAAAGACAAAATAATCACCTGGAGATTTGCACGGATTTTCTTTAAGTATAAACTATGAAATAGTTACAAGCACTTACAAGTCTTAGTAGTCCACAAAAACAAATATCAAAAGCAATATCTAAAACAGCAAGGTATCTAGAATAAGGGGAAACCGTCTATATTGGTCTTTGTTTAGACAAAACTTGGACAGCTTAATAAGCTGATGCAGGGGCGACGAAACAGCTATAAAGCGCAAGCTGTGTGAAAATTATAGGTATGTAGGTATATCATATAATGCAGTTAAACCAGCCGTGTTAGTGCTTACAATGCAAATAATAATAATTTCCACTTAAAATGTCAACCACCATCACGAGTCGTGCTTCCATATTTATGAGAACCCAAAGGGGGACAAAGAGGGTCCACTTTTGGGTTTTTTGCTTGTATGTCGGAAAAGGTGCGCCGCAGGGAAAAATGTTCTTATATGAAATGAAATCTCTTGAAATTCTCTACATCCTTGGTTCTATATACTTTTCCGAATTGGCAAAAGTTTTCGAGCCACACGCACCGTAAAGTGAAAAATTTCGAAAATAAAATTTGCGGACATTTTTCATCAAACATTCCTACTGCGCAGAGGATTCCTACTGTATAGAGTACTTTGGGAAAAAAATGCCACCATTGCCAACATTTTTACTGCATATGTCATCAACGTCAACCACGAAAACTCTTCTAACAGCACGAAGTCACAAGAACAGATGCGACGATGCAGACTAGGAGGTAGGCTAACATCAAATTGACATAAAACACATCAATACCTGTGAAACAAGAAGATTTTGTGTCAAATTCTATATACCAGCGAAATTCAGGTCATCTCTTTACTACAGTAAAAGATTCAGCAGAATAATATACAGACTCTCCAGGGCACCAAAAATGCTGACGTCCTTATCATAAAGACTGCTGTGGAACAATCAACTAACAGTTCTGTGGCTGTCGTTGGTGAGAATGTGGACCTGGTTGTCCTTATGATAGCTTCCACTCCTCCCACCCATGACATCCTCCTGCTGAAACCCGGTCGATGGAAAATCAAAACAATGGCACTGTGCAACCAAGAGATGCAGGAGCATGATTTTGAACACATCATGTTCATACATTAATTTACAGGTTGCGACAAGATGTGTTTCTCAAAATTGTACTTGAAATCAGAAATCATCAAGGAAGCGACGGTGATATATTACAACCCCACCTCCACTCAAGGCGAGGTTGAAGAGGCTGGGAAGATGTGCTTCCTTAAATGGTATGGGACACCAACAAGACAGACCTCCCTCAACCAGTACCACTTCCTGTCGTTCATGAGGTTAGTCGCACATATTATGCCTGACATCAGCTCCCTCCTCCCAACTGAAAGCGCAGCTATACGGCATTCCTGGCGCACCTACCACCAAGTGCAGCAGTCGCTCGGGAATGAGCTGCCCCTCAAGAGTGGGGGTGGAAACATCTAGGCTAATGCCAATTACAAAAGAGGATACACCAGCATTGGGGGTCCTACTGAAAATGATATTTTGCCGCTGCACCAAGGATTGTGGTAGTGGCAAATCTGGATTCCGGAAAGCAATGCTGAACTGCGCCATGCCTCCACTGCCAAGGGAATTATCTCAACGGCGTGACTACTTACAACGAGGACGAGAATGAAGACAACACAGAGCCCTCCCAGCAAGAACTACGCTGAAGATAAGGATGCAATTAACCTTTGCCAGGACCCTCATGGTAAAAGACGAACACATATGTACATATAGTGGGTTTTAGGCGCACTGTTAGACATACGGGGAGGATAAAGATGTCAGAAAGACCGTGTGCTACCTACTTAGCCCTTAATAATTAGTTGTTGGCGTTACGGTTTTGGACAAAATCATTTTTCTATATTTAGAGAAAGTACCGAAATTCATCGGTTAACCGCCCACATGTTATTTTATTCTTATCTTGACTGTCAAGTGTGTTCTCCTGAAATTGATATTTGGTGCGTATAGTTACTAGAAGAAAAATTACGGCCACCCCAAGTTTCTTAAAGATGAATAACTATTAGTCCAAAAACGAATTATTGGGGCTGAGCTAGCAGACTTCTTTCTCTTCCTATATATATATATATATATATATATATATATATATATATATATATATATATATATATATATATATATATATATATATATATATATATATATTATGTTTTTATATATAATATGTTCAAATAGAACAAATATAAATAGTAGACTAGGTTTGTGTTTTCTAAGAATTTGAGTTCCGTAAAAAACTGTTGTCATAAAACGTCACTACAAGTGTTGGAGTATTAATATTTTAAATTCAAGTATAAATGATCAGTGAAACATATCGTACACTACTCTGAAGATCCTCAATGAAGGTGAAAGAATTTGTTCAACTTCTAAGTGGTTCGTTTCCATGTGTATGTCCAGATATAGCACTGGTAAGTGTATCTTTCTTCTTATTCGTCTATTAGCTTATTTCTCTATGTCATGAAATGCTACAAACCCAAGATTACTTTTCACAATAAATATATGTACATATATATATATATATATATATATATATATATATATATATATATATATATATATATATATATATATATATATATATCCCTGCTCACGCACTCTACACCTCTTTTATTGACTGGACTACGAGTACTCATATAAAATCAAAATTAATAAACGAAAACATATAAATTCAATATATTGTATGTTTCAGTGAAACAATTTCCGTGCTTCAACTATTCAAGGTACGTATTTTTGATACAATTTTTACCCCTCCTTTTTGTCTGTAAATTTATAACTTTAACCAATACTAATCAAAATAACACAGGTTTTGTATTAGATCTTTATTTAATATCAAATGTCATTCTTTACAGTGTTATCTTCCCCAAAACACACCAATAAATTGAAAAAGTATCAGTCGTGAAACGTCTTTACCACAAAAATAATTCTACTGTTGTTTTTTACTGTTTATTTTTAATTAGCCACATGGTACCATTCCTTTCACTTTTTTGAACATTCTTCACTGCACATTTTTGAACATCACAATCAGGATACTATACAGTTAATCCACGTTCTAGTCTAGATTTCAATGTAAAAAATGGATTTTTAATGCTGTAATCATCAAAATTTAGACAATCTCTAAAACGAAAACCTAATAGTTTAAATGTTGATAAATATATGAGATACCTACATTCCTTGATGCTGAGAAAGTTTTAAAATGAATAAAATGTTTTATCTATCGTGCAATTGTGACCTTGTAGATTTAATAAATGTAGGGTGTAAGTAAATAATATCAATGTTTTCCTAAATGTATAGATGATTATTTTACACCTCATACGTATTATATTTGTGATAGACCAGTACTGTAATTCTCAATTTTAAATAGTTGTCTGGAAAATAGGTACACCCCTCCATATTTTGTCATTTTAAACTGAAATGAGCTTTGACCTTATAAAACAATTAAAAATATAACACCTACTTACAATCGTCGAAATGTTGAATGACCTCTCGAATTAAATTCCGATTATGTATGCCATGACTGATATTTCGAGTTTCAAATTAATAGCCAATTTAGAAATTGCTCGATAATTACTCATTTATTTTCGAATTTCAGATAATTTAACGACGTCCAATAAAAATTCCGTCCGGATTAAAATTAGTTGAATGTAATTACATCACGGAGCATTGCAGTAATCAATGTAAACTCAAGAGGAAAAAAAAAACCTTTCACCAAACCATCCATTTGATTACACGATAGATTAAATATATAGGTACGTAGTCGATTTTCAAGTTTTAGTCGAGTTTAGTAAGACGATGCCAACCTAGAAGGAGGTGTTAGAAGGGTTCAAAAAAATCTATATATTTCATCATTTGTGTAAGTATTACGCGCTAAATTTAACCTTTGATATATATTTTTTTTCTTTATCCTAAATACATAAACGTGCAATAAAAAAATGTAAGGTTCGGTAGCCTATAAAAAAAAAGAAAATGATATTTCACATTTTTAATGCGCATTTATTAATTTTAGGATTAAAATATTTTTCCAGTTGCTCTAAAAGTTCTAGCTGAGAAACAATTGTATATACTGAGGGTAATGAAATTAAAATATTGGAAATATAAAAATTCTATTACAATTTTATTTAAAATAATGTTATTTTTTTTCCTATTATGCATTGATTATTTTCATTTAACTAACATAATAGTGTTAATTTAATAATTGTGTATCAATTATATTTAAATATAAGGACATTTATTTTTATTAAACAGCACAGTGATTTTTTAGATGCGAGTTAATATTTATTAGTATTAAAATTGATTAAATTGTTTCTGACTAAATTGACTTATTGGTAATTTTTTTTTTGAATAATTGATATGATTATTAAATGACAAAATATTTATTATAATGCTCAAAGCCAATGCTCATTGTATTTGAAATAATGATCATTTAAATGGCACCCATAAAAAACCGTAACATTTTTTATATAGGTATGTTTTTGGTTTATATTGATCTTCCTTCCAGGTCGGCATCGCCTTGCCACACCCCTGTATTTACCTTAAAAATTAAATTATAGACAATGATTTAAAATGTTCATAGCCTATTGATAGTTTAATATCTAAAACCAGTTAGATATACTTAAACTCTTCAAAAACGATGACACTAAACTTAGATATAATGTAATAGCATTGAAATAAGTCAATAAGTTTTGTACGTAATAAATACCATTAAGATCTATCTTAGTATAGGATAAGCTTGCATTCCCAGTTCCAACCCCTTGTAGCAATTGAGATTCACTTTAAAAGCCAAAACCAATTGGATTCGATAGCACCTAAGAGACCAGTGGGTTAAGATATAAATTCCTTTTCCGATTTGACTTAATCCCGATCGTATCAAACTATTTGGGATACATCTCTATACAATCATTACAATCAACTTTATTGATACTTTGGATAGGTTTGCGAATAATTTTATTAAGGCAGATTGGTTTTACACATCTATGTACTTTATCAAACCATTTCTACTCTTATTTTTGTATCCTAATTGAGGATTTGTTATTTTTTTTTAAATTTTATTAATGCCATCGAGAAAATGTATGACACAATGGTTGTACTTTCTTCTGATACATTACTGATCCATTGGCCGCTGAAGTAAAATTTCCATATTTTACATGACAACCCACTAAGAAACGAAAATAGTTATATCTTCCACAAGAAAAAATAAAAATTAATTAATAATCAATCAATCAATAATTATTAATAATCAATAATAATTAGTTAAATACTCATATACAATATTTTTATGCCAAAATAAGAGCAAGTAACCTTGGTCATAACCTTCGTTTGTGCATTTCAAGTTTCTGTTTCCATCCCAACGATTTTTTTTGCATTACCTAATTGCCTAAGAAACTCAGTGACATAAAAGTGGATAGAATGAGTTTCGACGAGTGCGCATACTTATTTCTCGATATGTTACGGAAGCGGTCATGACCAAACTTTTGACGTTTGTATATTTGTATAGCTTAAGTTTATGTTGTTTTTCCTATTTTGCGAGGTTTAAAGAGTTTTAGTGAGTCTCTTGAACAATAGGTCGCTTGTGTGAGCAATTGAAGGAACTATTAAGCAAGGAGATATGATGTGAAAGCAGTGGCGGCAGTGGATCGTAGAATCCTAGGGGCTCAAGCATCCTATGAGTCTCTAACCACCATGAGGAAAATATAACAGTAATTAAATGCATATTTTTTCAGGTTTTTTTTATATATAATTAATTTAATATCTTTTTGAAATAGTTATTACAGGTTTACGACGGCTATGTGTACAATAAAGCCTAATACACTGATTCAGCCCACAGGTCATCCAAAATTTTAAATTTATAATTTTATTTTAAGTCGACCTTTATTGTTTTACGTACCAGACATTGTTTACAAAAAAATATTCCAATGTATTCAGAAATTTCAACCAAACAATTGCCAGTCAAAAACGTCCAACAAAAGTCAAATGACAGTGGAAAAAATAAAGCAATCCTGAAAATATTGATTCTTTTTCCAAAAATATATCACAACGTATTATTGAAAATTTAAAAAGCATCACATGTTTAGTAATGCCGAGTTAGTTTAGCACAAATTTCGAAATTTCATTACTTGTGACACAGTGACGTTGAAGTATCTGAAAATTTTTAGGTTTAGGCCATCCCTAAATTATGAATCGCCACGCCACTGTGGCTTGCAACAGCCGTAAGTCTGTGGTATGAACAATTGAACATGACCTAATTACATATAAACTACACGAAGCCTTACCTCTGCTCCATTTAATTATTACTTTTACATGAGTACTTAATAGTATGAGACTAGTGACTTTTTATTAGTTTAGCGGAAATTCATTACTATTTTTGGAAAATATAAAAAACTTTTGGAGAAAACGATTGGTTCTACATAAAAATTTAGGTAGAATTGATGTAGCATTTTTTTTGTATATAACTTTTTTTCCTAATTCCAATGGTTACTTATAGATAAATTGGAAAAAGCGAATGCGATGACGGCCATTTTGTCATTCTCTCGCAGCGCAAACGCATAATTTTCGACGTGCCAACATCGAAATTATGTTTTTTCAGGGTCAAACAATAGATTGAGCACTGCTGCACTTGCATCACCAAAGATCCCACAAATGTATTTTCTCTTTCCGTTAAAAATAGCCGTTATTTTTAGCGTTTACGGACTTTTCAAAATTCAGAATTATGCTAAAAATCATTATTTAGATTTTTTTTCATGGAACCTGCTATATTAAAATTCCCCCAATATTATCTATATAAAATTAGTAATAAACTATAAAATAGAGTCTTAGTGATTTTGCACATTTATATGTTTACGTTCGGCATACGAAGTAACTGGTAAACCAAGCCATTAATTAACTTTGCAATACGTTGACGGCAGTTACGATCCCACTTTGTAAGCTATATTTATAATAATATAACTGCATAGTGCACACTGCAAAGAGGAATAGATAACACCGACATTATAAATAAGCTTTCATGCCTTTGTCATTTACTTTTTGCTTGAACCTGTTACTGTTAGTTTGTCAAAAATTTTAGTCCTTTTTAAAAATTTGTTTCGCTCGACCCGAATCGAAACTAGCGCAGTCATCCGGATTGTATAAATTAATCAATCGCTGATTATTGTGAATTTCAATTTTTAAATTACCGAAGCGAAGATCCTACACCAGAAGACAGAGTGAATACGAGGGAAAAGTCGCCTTAATTACCAATCGTTGTAATTACTGGGGAATCAGGCCAGGTAATTAAGAAAACCCGATCATCGAGATCACGTCACGAAGAGGGGATTCAACCCAGGATATCTAGTATCGCCTAGTCTCTTCACCGACACCCTAGATGTAAGTTAGATTTAAGAAGCAAGAAGCCAAGAACAGTTAAAGAAAGAACCAAGACAGAAAACGACTCTCAAGAGAGAACAGACAAAGAAAACCCAGAAAACACCAGTGTTAGGCTGTGGAGAAATTATATTTTGTAGGGAATTTCTATTAACCGGAAATTGCGGGCTATAATCGCTATATCCACCCTTTCCGAGGCAAAGAAAACATCGTGTGGCTTTGCACTTGTAACTAGTTTACATAAGCCCTTGAAGAACCAAGATCGTGCTCTCACTTTTCATAAAGCACGAGTAGCCCTAATTCTTGTGTAGAAAAGTTTGGAGCAAGCTAGAAAACATCTGTAAAATGAAAACATCTTTACTCATATTAATACTGTAAGCCTACAAATTTATTATTTTTATCACTGCATATTACCCATTTTATATTTAACCCAAATTTATAAAACATTTTCGTATTAAAATATTTATTGTATTATAAAATTTTAATATTAAACTGGACGACCTTTTAAATTTTTAAACAATTGAAATCTAGATAGTTCTGAAAATAATTCAACAGAAAATCAAAAAATGACAGAAATAAATTATTCTCTATTAGATACCAAGCTGATAATATTCCAAATTTCAATGGAACCAAATGGTACCCAATTTCGATGGTACCCCAAATTAGAGATTTGTAACTTCATCTGAGAAGTTACAACTTCGCCAGCGAGTTCCGCAAAAGGATGCGAGTTACACAAATTAGTGTTTCCCAACAATATTTTTTATACAAGATTTTTTTAAATTTTCAACAATTTTATATTTTATGAGGAGAAAACTCTGAATTTATTACGTTTAAAAACAATCTAGTAGGTTGTAACGGTGTGACAGCTCGTCACTTTTATAGCTTGTCAGTTCTAAATAACTTACTATGAAATGAACGTTACAAAACCAGTTGCGTAATATTTTACTTTTCGTAACTGGTTGTGAAAAGTAAGACGTTTCCTAACGTCAAAGGGTTTTGAAAAGTGCCACTTTACATGTCAAAATTAGAAAAAAATATTTTGGTAACTACATTCGCTGATCAAAGACTATCGACTGTTTAATACAAGACCTCTTAAATACAAAAATAAATAGAAACAAAAATATATTAAACTTTGGCATGAGACTTCAAGACACTAGAAGCCTTTTATTTGCTAAATTAATGCTAGTAGTGACGAGCATAATATTAAATTAATGAAAATGGACCTTTATAATGACTTCACTTTAAAAACTTATATAAATAATTTACCGTATAACATACAACTGGTAGTTAAAAAAACAGGTTCATTAGAGCAAGCTATGAGTTTTGTACAAGAAGAAGAACATTTTCAAGAATATAAATTTAGGAGTTAAAATAATAAAAATAATAATAACCAATTTAATCAAAATCAAAAACCAATGACAAATAATAGACTTCAGATTTTACCACAGACGAATATACAGAATAACTATAAACCACTTCGAGTATATAACAATCAACCAAATTCTACAAATAACTTTCCACCACCTTTTCCTCAAGTCCCAATACCAATTACACCAAAACCTAATTATACCGACAAATAGTCAAGTATTTGGCTAACCAAAAAATGTTTTTAAACCGGGAAATATAGTATATAACGTACTTATAAGCCAACGCCTATGAGCACAACTAGTCGAAATTCAATTCCATTTAAGAAACCTCACATTATTTGAAATGCAGGGTCATTCAACCAAGAATAAACCAACTAACGTACCAATTTTTATAAAAATTATATTAGAAAATCAAGTGTCCTTGCTAAATTCCTCTATAAACAATTTCAATTAACTTAGTCATAATATTCACAGAACCACTTAATTTAATCACATGTATCAGAAATTAAAGATTTCAAATATCAAACAATTTATACTGTACTTGATAAAATAGAAATAGCCATTTCTTTTGCTAAACTTAATACTCTGCATTATAATTCAATTATAAAGCCAAATGAATTATTATCTGAACTTAAAATTATGAAAACTTACCTAAATGATGTAAAATTACCTTTTCAACTGAAATTAGAAAATTTATTTGCCTTTGAAAATATTATAAATATTAAAAGTTATTCAAAAGACAACGAAATAATCTTTATACTGCATATTCCATTAGTCGAGAACCTAGTACTTATCAATATTATCAACTATATCCATTTCCAATTGAAAATAAAAATTATTTTCAAATGATATTACCAAAAAATAATTATCTAGCTATAAGTGAATATAATATCGTTCTTTCTAATGATAAATGTAAGGAAATATCAACAGAAGAGTTTATGTGTAAATATGTGAATCCTATAAAAATTAATGATAATTCACATTGTGAAGTTACCTTGTCACCTTGTGATGTTAATATGTTATAACATTTTCAAAAAATATTAGTAATTGCTACTCATTACCAGCAAATTTAGACGAATATCAAATTCAAAAAAATTTAAACGAAAAATTAATTGTAATTGCATCTCAACTTTTTGTTTTGTTGCTACAACAATGCAAAAATATTAGAGAGAATATTCCACT
Source organism: Tetropium fuscum (assembly GCA_964058915.1). Lineage (NCBI taxonomy): Eukaryota > Metazoa > Arthropoda > Insecta > Coleoptera > Cerambycidae > Tetropium > Tetropium fuscum. Next base: position 192,351 of record CAXKVY010018531.1, on the reverse strand, counting down.
CCTTGGAAGCTATGTAACCGATTTAGATAAAATTTGCACTCTTAACATAGAAATCCATATCTTAAGAACATATAAAAATCAAAAGGTAAATTTTAAAATTGTAGATCTAACTAAATTTACTATTAATTTAAATTCAAGTAATAAAGTACCTACTTATAATTTAGGAACTTTTAATCTTAATTTAATTAATACACACCAACTACTCAAATCTCAGCAAGACTTGAAATATCAAAGAATTGAAATAAACTCAATATTCCTGTTTATGTTTCCAAAATGTCCATATGGACTGTAATGTACTTAATTTTAGTGCGTGTTACTCTGATTTATAGCAAATATATTTCAAAGTTCTTAAAAACCAAATCAAATTCAAATGAAAATAATTCAAATATAATCTGTTGAAAAATTATTAAGAGAATAATTTTTCAGTTAACATGGGAGGAGTTACGATCCCACATTGTAAGCTATATTTATAATAATATAACTGCATAGTGCATATTGCAAAGTCAGGAATAGATAACACCGACATTATAAATAAGCTTTCATGCCTTTGCCATTCACTTTTTGCTCGCACCTGTTACTGTTAGTTTATCAAGTCTCCGGAAATAAAATTTGTGTCCTTTTTAAAAATTTGTTACCCTCGACCCGAATCGAAATTCGGGCAAATATTGCATCGAATTGTGTCAGAATATCTACTAGTGCACTTCGCGCCGGTCTCTATAATAGTGGCACGTTAGAGAAATGTAGTTATCAAAATTACAACTGGAATTGACTTCCAGCGTCATATTAAGAGCACCAAATGAAGGTGTGTCATGAACATGACCTGATTACATATAAACTACACGAAGCCTTGCCTCTACTCCATTAAATTACTTTTACATGAGTACTTAATAATATGAGACTAGTGACTTTTTATTAGTTTAGTGGAAAAGTTGTGACATAAGATTAGCATGTTCACGGGGTTTGAATAGTAATTTAAATCTCAAAAGTTATTCTTGAGCGACATTTACTGGTATTGTTTTGAAAACAGCCCGCGTAACTAGAAACGACAAAGGACAATTTACTGTGAGATGTTCAAGGATGTTTGGAGCAAAATATTGTTATTAGATTAACTGATGTTTTCGAGTGTAGAATTTAGCTATATACTCCTAGGTACTAAACTAGAGAACTTGCTTAAACTACCTGCAGTTTAAAAAATTACTTATAATCACCCGAACTAAATTTATATATAAATTTATATAAATATAAATTTATATATATATAATTTTAATATATATAAATTTATTAAAAATAGGTTATTTGAATTTTGATGAGCTCTTATTCTTCTCTTTAGTTTCCAAATAGACAAGTGACATAATTTTGTCCCATGTAATGGTATTCGTTCCGCTATAAACCTATTCAAAATGCACTAAATAATAATAATACATAGGTATTGATATATCAGTGATATTAATTCCAATTTACTATATTATTCTTTATTTAGGAAATATTTCTTATTTCTTACTACTATTATTGAGGTTATGCGTTGAATGAAGGACTCATATTCAATCAACGGGATATGCGAATCGGCTTACCGTTTACGTCAATGTGGAATGAGTAATAGTAATATTGGAATACCTTATTATTAAATAAGTGTTCATCGTAAATTGTGTAATTACTCTCTCGTCTCGGAATTCAATTTGCAAGAGTATCTACTTAAATCCTATTTAAATACTTACGTAGGTTTCAATGAGATCGCTCCTGTGTGGCACAAAGTAGTTGTGATCCTCCATCTCCCTCCGTTTTTTCACTCTGATAAAGTGTTCGGTGGCGTTGAGATTTTTCCTTGCGCAGGCACTCGCTAGAAACTCTTCCACGGACATGGAATCCCGTACGTACACCGTTGCGGTAGCAGCGTCTGGAAGTGACACTTTTACAGTCTTTTCAGATTCATCGCGTGAGTTTATCTGAAAATATAAATATTAAAATGTAAATGCAGCCGTACACAGCAATATATTTCTTGGAATACAGCCCACTATTCTGGTTTAGTAGTCAGTCGAAATTGAAAGTGTAATGAAAATGTAATAACAAACCAATTTTATGATAATAATCCTACTTAAAGTACCTACATATATTCATCAAACCACGCAAGAGTTGCATATTCGCTATGTGCAAGATCCGTTAAGTGACATCTAGTGTCAGTAATCGGCGAACCTAGTACAATTTTTATTATATTACCAAATATGATAACAACCTAAAAATTCTCGGCAAAAAATTTTAATTAAAAATACGAACTATTTTTCAGGTGTATTTAATTACAATTATTTCTAAGAATCAAATTGCAAAAATGAGTAAGTATTACGTAATATGTTTATTATAACCGAAAAAATGTTGGACTATCAGGAATCCTGGACACGGGGTCAGCAGTTTACAGGCAAGGGCGGTACGGTATTACAGGAGGCGATTCACGGATGTTATTTATAGTATCGTGTGATATGCGTGAGCTGTATTGCGATTTTTTCGATTTCTCACGATGGAAATCCCCTCTGCTCTTTGCATCAGCTTTTGCTGATATTTTGGGAAACAAGAGAATTATTAATACTGGCTATTGTTTGTTGTATTTTTACATTTATCGGTCACCGCCCCCCCACTCAGCAGCTGCATATATCGAATAGTCTAAGCTATATATGTCGAAATATTGTAAAGTGACAAGTGCACCTATAAGAATTTTTCACTACTTCATCTCTTCAGGATAATTTCATACACAAAGTTTGGTGTAGGCCCAGACTGCTCGATTCTTGATTTTGAATTTGAGAATTTTGAACGATCCCAGGGATCGTTCAAACCTAACTCCGTAAAACCTCAAGTAAACCTAACTCCGTATCTAATCATTATCTTGTCAATGCTGTATGTATTTCCAAGTCTGGTCAGTGTATTACAATTTGCAATTGCTTTGGCTCCTATTTTATTATATACTTTAGCCGGATATTCATCATTGTTAAATTCGCGCGTGCGAACTGACTTAAATAGTAGGTAGTAAAAATAGAAATCGTCAATAAAACAGTGCAAGCAACATGTGTTCAAAAATTATGCACATTTAAAAAAAATCATGTCGATTAGTTATTCATTTGCCTAGTCCAGTATCTTCAGAAATTACTACGTAACGTAAATCACGTGACAATAAAATCCATCAAATTAATTTATATAGCTGTTAGGTACTCATAGCGCTAATTGATCCTGTAATTTGCGGACATTTATAATTTTGTTGTAAGATGTGGCCGTTGGGGTCATTCATTGCATTTTGACAATTGGTATCTGATATTTAAATTTGTTAAAAAATAAAATCTTACATTTCGTCACCTTGGAGGTGAATAGTCCTAACCCACAAAATAGGAGAATTTTACTTAGGTCCATTAACAAGTCTCCAAAAATGCATATTTTCAACTGCTGAAGAGATCTATCTAATATGTGGCTTTCACAGGTGCATTTTTAAACATTGCATAATAGATCTAACCCACAATATATATCAGTGAATAGTTTTAAGAGGCTTAGGACTATTCACTAAAAATAACAAACCCAGTTCTCAAAAATTCTCGTTAGTTGTGAACAGACCTAATCCACAAAAATAACCTTAAAAATCGTTTTTCGAAACCCTTAATTTATCATCAAGTAGAATAATTCCAGAACAAGACAATATAATATGGATCCAAAATTAAGAAACTGAGTAGGAAGAGAGAGGGAAACCCAGACAAATGGAAACGCAAGGATTCCAAAGGTCATTGAGAATGGAAGGAAAAGAGTATAAAAATGGAAACTGAAGAGTATAAAGAGGCTAAGACAATCAACAAGTGTACAGACAAGTGTCTTGCCGTTGCCACCACAATTGTACCACTCATTTTGCAGAGCAGTCTCATGAAGCTCTTTTTAAGGAATTTTGTAATATTAAAACTGAAGAACTTCCGGATTCCAAAGAAACGAGCCTATACTAATAAGGAAATTGAATTGTACGAGCAAAAATTGACAATTCTTTTGTATGTTACACCATGGACATGGAAAAGATTCTTGTAACTACATCCCTTAAAGTGGGTAAGCTCTATTGAGGAGGATCCAAGTAAAATATTCCCCTGTATACAGAACCTCTGCCAGAGGGGAAAAATAAAAAGTTTCGGTTTACCACGGCTTTGCAGAACCAACTTCATACCTCCAAACTGTCATAATTTTTATAATTCACTGAAAACTTTTGTTAAAAATGCAGTTCAGATTAGCAATTCTTCATCAGATGAAATCTAATTAATTTGCCATTAAAAAGTAAAGTTTAGTATGACTAACTTCTAACGTGTTTTTGTTCGCCCACCACATTAACGTAGTAACAAGACTGCAATTTTGTTGCTATCACGATCCGGTGGATGTTCGAATATAGCAGGAACGGTTGTTTAATAAAGGTTGACTAAAATCAGACTAATTACAAAAAATGGAACACTTGAACTTAGACTATTTTATGTGGTTCGAACTATTATCTAGTTTTCTGGTTTTAGAGAATTTTATTAAATCAAAGTAATTGTGAAAGGTCCAGCAAAGTAAACCAACAAATTATGTGAAAATAACAAAACAGTAAATTTCGGTTTTGCTTAGTAGAAATATATTGTCATATTTATGATATTTCAGCACGTAGGCATATTGACAAATTTAATTATAATAGCATTTAAAATGCTTATAAGCTATAAAATAATTATAATAGCTTTTTATGCGTTTTATGCTTGACCGAAAATCTTTAACCACGTTTTACTCGAAACAGAAATATGCCGCTTAGGACAATTTACCTCCAAGGGCGTTTGTGAAGACATTTCACACTACTCACAAACATCTGTCCTATTTTTTTTATTGTCAGCAACCGTCTTAATCATTTATTTTAATTTTATGTAGACACATACCTACTTATTATCTAATTTTCATTTTTGAGAATTGACGAGAAAAAGCTTAGCTGTATTGATTATTCATGGTAATATTTATATAACTATCTTTAAATTGACCATAAACTCATATGAAAATATACAGGAAGCCACATTAGAATGGGTCACTCGCGTTGCCATATTTTTCAATCGCCTTGATTGAAATTACAAATTAGGACTTTCGGTAATATCAAGGAAGTATATTTTATTAGTAAGTATATATTACGAGTGGATTTTTTTAATATTTCGTGCTTTGATCAGATAAAAATTGATTTTTAAAAGCTCACCCTATTTTATTTTTGACACGCCCTGTATACAAACACATATTGCATCACAATATACTATTTGAAGTTAAATAAATAACATTCGTGCAATAAATTGCAATCGAATCCTTAAATTGCCATAAACATTTTTTTAAAAAATAACCACTTTTTATCGTCATATGATTGAGTTGGGTCCTTGATAGTTCTGATCAGGAGGTCAAAATTTACAACATACTAAAAATTCCCTACTCATTGAGGCCGTGGTTCCTTAAAAAGAATGGGGAAAAATAATTACTTTGACTGGATATTTATGATTTATATTTACTTTATAGGAAGTCATTATCATTCCTTGTTGACTTCCTAAATTGACCCTGTAGTTTTTTAATACAAGTTATTTACTGGCGGTCCATAAAGAATATAACAAGAAAAACCAACAAACTTTAGCATAATACGTAGGATGGAGTATATCAAAATAACTTACCCTTAACTTTTCAGTAAACGGATAATTAATATCTTGCTGTCATTTTAGTATTTGATTTATTTACAAAATATCTGAACAAATATACATTAATAAAGTTTGTTTTATCGCATGATAATAAAATTTTGCTTTGTACTCAATTTGAAGCATATTTTAAATAGTTTGGTAGATAGGAGTTTGCTTGGTATTAAAAATATATTATGCTAGCTTTTTTAAAATTCCACATCTTACATCTATTTACAGGTACAAAACAGGAGAAACACACATATACCATCAAACTTCCTTGGACCTATTTGTTTTCTTAGAACAAGAGTAAGGAAGTAATTTTACAAGATTTGTGTTTTTAAGAAATACTATCTACAGAAAATAGTAGACGAAAACTGTGAAGCTGTGTAGTGGTGATGCCTCAGTTCGGCTTTTTGATTTTTAGGCAAATGCACTCATAGGAGCATGAATAATTTTGAATAACTGAATAAGTAGTGGAGTGGATCTCTGGAGGGAAATATGGGTCGAAAACAGACAACTCAAATTAAATATTTTTTTTCTTAATCTATCAAATCGGGTCCTCCCATCATGTTGCCATGGTTTGTGGACACGCGGTCAAGAGGGGGGGGGGGGAACGATCAATTAAAACAATGGGAATATCGTTTTTACTCCATATCTCGGCGCATTTTGCCTTTACAAAAAAAAAGTTGATATAAAAAATGAAGAGTACGACAAAACAATTTTTTTGTGGAAGAGCTATTATGAAGGAAATATGAGGCTGCAGGGTTGGGTGGTGGGATAATATGAGAGGGGGGGATAAAATGAGAGGGGGGAGAGGTGGAAAACGAAAATTTTTAAAATGCTCATAACTATTCTGAATATTAACCTAACTTATAAAATCAAACGGCTTTATCTTCCTTTCCTCTTACGCTAGGAATACGATGGCATTAGCTAATATTTTTTTGTTGTAAACAAACGCTTAGCGCGCACAAAAATATTTGCCTGTTTCTTCAAACGGTGTTTCCGGTATGAGGGAAGGAGGTAGGGGAAATAATGTTTTACCAGTCGACAGGTTTTTTTCCAACCTTTACTTTGTATCCCAACTAGATCAAAATCGGATGCTTAAGTTTTTATTATGCGGAACGGAGAGGAGTGGCGGGTTTGGGCCAAGCTCAAAATCAAGGGGAAACATTTTTCTTTTTATTTTTCCATTTTTCATTATACTAAAGTATACAGAACATATATATTACATATTATATATTTACATATACATATACCACATAACTTTTTGAAAAGTTATTTGAAGATTACATAAAAATTTTGGCATTTATGGGCACATTTATCGGTGTGGATAGTTGGCGTGGTGGTAAACCAAAGAGTTATAACGTAAGAAAAATAGCAACTTTGACAGCCGCCACAGCCGACGAGATATTAAAATAAAGTTTACACAGCATTTTTAATAAGTTGTAAAAAATTTAGAAAAATTACAAATGTCTCAAAAAGTTCTCAAATCTGTCTCAAAGCCTCAAAAAAACAAAGGGTAATTTAATTATACGTAATTTGGCGTAAGAAATATAAAATGTTCCGTTTAAACTAAAAATGTAAAAAAAACCACTGTATTTTATTTTTTAAGTTATTTTAATTGCAGATTATTATTATTGTAGATTATTATTATTAGAATTATTTAAGGTAGGTACCTACTTCAGATCCTGCTTTTTCTACGTGTCAAAAAACAAGTGTGGAACTAAAAAGTTAAGATAAATATTCTTACAAACTCATACAAATGTAATTTTTTTAATAAAATGTCAGATATCTTAGAAACGCTTTTGTTTTTGGTGTATGGTACGTTACATATTTTTTGGATTACCTTTTTATCAACTTTTTGAAAATTCAGTAATATATAAGATTTCATTTGAAATAACAAAGTTGACATCGACTTCCATTATAACCAGAAGTACCAAATGGTTAAAATTTCAATCGGACCACCTCCCGATGATACCCTATAGTAACCTGCAAATATCATCTAATTTGCTCAAGCCACTCCAGAATAATGGATAAATATACATAAAAAATACACGAATCGAATTCAAAAAACACACAAAGCTAACACAACGCCGCCAACAATTTTTTAAAATCGGTCAATATTCAGAGAAAAAGAAAAATATATCCCCTTGATTTTTTAGCCCGGCCAGAGCCACTTCTCTCCGTTCTTCTGCTGCATAATAAAAACTTTGATGTCCCCTAGCTCACCTCTTAATCATCCGAATTAGGCTATAATTATAGGTTGAAAAGAAACCAGTCACAAAAAATATTCGCTAGTTCCATCGTAGAGTGTATGAAGAAACGAAGAAAATGCCGTTTATTTTTTTAAGATCGGTCGATATTGGGAGGTTATGGGCATTTAAAAAATGTTCGTTTTCCTTTTTCCCCTCCTAATTATTCCTAATTATCCCACCACACCCAGCCTGCGGCCTCATAATTCCTTCATGACAGCTCTTCCAAAAAAAAATGAGGTTCCAACTCCACTCCCCCTCGATGAAAAATCAATTTGATTTTTCTTATTTCCGCAACTACGATTCGCGATATCTCGCGAACTAATTATCTGATTTCGCTCATCTTAATGAGCTTAAATGAGCGTGTGTGTTTTGTCGTACCATTCATTTTTTATATCACCTTTCTATTGTGAAGTTCGGAGAATATGCAGTAAAAACGATTTTACCGTTCGTTTAATTGATCGTTTTCCTTCCGTAAAACTTTTGTATTAGTACAGGATTTATCGACTTATATATATAATGAGAGTCTCCTAGATGAGTACCTAGTTATAAATATTGCTATTCTAATATGTACATCCACATTATATATAAACGGACATATACAAATGTACATTTATATATATATCTATATATATATATATATATATATATATATATATATATATATATATATATATATATATATATATATATATATATATATATATATATATATATATCTATATATATATATATATATATATATATATATATATATATATATATATATATATATATATATATATATATATATATATATATATATATATATATATATATATATATATATATATTTTCCAGCATATTTTTTTTAGTTTCTTTTTACGTATACTTATATAGATTTTCTTTTTGTATATATTTATACCTATATATTTTCTAACTTAAAACAAGTTTTATAATGTTTTCTCTCGTAGTCTAAAAGATACACGAGGAGCAGACAATATGATAATATTATACTATACAGTAATTTACATTAAATTAAATTCTAATATTTAGGTTCTTACACGTTTATCAAATAACATATAAGATGTGTGTCTAGATGGTTTGTTAATAGTGGACAATTGAATGGCCTTAATATATTCATCTGATTCAAAATATTTAACAATTGGTCTATTTTCACTTGATTTAAAGTGAATTAATAATCATTCGCCCAAGTCGCCGCAATCACAAGGATTATATTTTATCATATTTTATTTTTTACTTTCAGTTCGTTTAATGGGATTGTTTCATGGATTGGGCTTGGTTTGGGTTAGCTTGGTTGAATATGTTTATATAATATGCTCCTTTTGCGTCTTATCTGACTTGACATTACCAACAGTCACAGATTTTGTTTTTAATGTCAGGTATTATGTCTGTGTTTGGGAAATTATTATGTAATAACCCTCCATCATCTAGTCCAGTGCTTGTTTTGGGCAGATTTCCACTTTCTCGTCATGTAACTACTCTGCCGCAATGTGCTTTTGACCATATTAATTTAATATTTTTGTTATGATTTTTTAATTCAATTAACAGTTATAACATATCGGTGGTCGACGAGTTAGCTAGTCAAATAAGTACAAAAAAAACGTGAAACTATTTTTTTTTTAAATTAGCGAATTTTGAGCGAGATCCATTATAAATAAAAAAGTTTATATTTACGGTTCAACTACAACTGTAAAATATATGTTAGAGCAAATAAAAATTTGCACGCGACTCAAAAATACATCTTCTGAAAATTTACAAACTAATAAGATACCTAGTAATCTTGTAGGCACACGATATAGGTAGTTCGCAACACCTATATCCTAAACGTTTTAAAGAATATTGAAAAATAAAATATGATACCAATTCAGCAAACAAATGAATACGTCTGATAAAGTGCAAATTCTAGAAATCCCGGACCCAAGAGGCTTCCTAATCAATCATCTGGTGGAAAGAGGAAAAGGAAAATCTAAATATAAACAGCGAGATGTGACTAATTCCTAATCTCCCATCTACCTCTCCACGGATTTTATAAATTTAATTATAGTTGATTAGACTTCTATATAAAAATTTATGCAAATCCTTTTGTGCGCTTTTAGCAGATTTACTAATGACAAACTAATTATCAAAATTTTATAGCCCATTTTAAGTGACTTAAATATTATGATATAAAAAATATAGGTATATTTATTTCACCTCGTTATATTGCAGAAAGTCTTTGATGTTTATGGAAATCTTCAACACGACTGAAATATTCATCTATTGTTTGAGGCTGTCATTTGCCTGAAAAGCGTATATTTCAAACGCAAACTTTATTTTACATTATTTTGCAGATTGGGCATTGCATAAATAATGGCTTTTCGATATTTAGACAATAGGTTGACAAGGGACTTTGTAAGATATCAATCTGAACAACTTTTTGGCCTAACGGCCTAACGGCCTCGTTGGATAATTTCTCGTCACGTGCAACAAACATGTACTTTTTGCACTTGTTGCATAAATAACTATTAAAAGTCAAATTTAAAGTCACATTGACAGTTCTACATATCAATATATTTTCAATATGTCTAACTGTACTATTGAAAAACAGAGACAACAATTATTCATATTATACCTCCTAGAATACGTCCTTCACTGTCACGTTACCGTAACACCGTCACGTTTCTGCTCTAGCTTTCATCTATGAGATTGGCGCTGTAACGAATGCTATCTATATTAAGTGAAACATTTCAATACCGTCAAATTGCGGCCGCTCTATTCTGATGCCGCTTTCCTAAGAATTAGGGATCCGCTAGTTTTATAAAAATCGACGAATGACATCGTCGTCGTTTGATATATGGAAATATAAACATATAGGAGGCAGCAATAAAAATAATGTTATTGTACTGGATTGACTGGAAGTACTTGGTGTTGACCGTGTCGACGATAGAATAAAGTTAATCATCGATGAAAACGAAAAACTTCGATGTTAACCGATAACATCGAAAAAAAAAATTCGTTGTGTAAATACTGAAACCCTAAAAAACTGTTGAGAGCTACTACTGTAGAGCACATTTATTTGATCGATATTATTGTAATGACTCTCAAAATAGCTGAAAAAGATAATAGACGTGAATAGAATCAAGTTGCGCTTACCTAACTTATTTTGTGAATAAACTGATTTAGCTTTTTTTATTCATATAAATATTTAATCCAAAAAAAATGTTGCATACACTGTGTGGTTCCATATAAGTTTGGTTCTATGTATATGTAGATAGCTAGATATTCTGCCGTTCAAAAATAAAACGTAAATAAAGCGTAAATAAAACTTCAATATATTGTTATACACGTTTGTACTAATTTTTTAATGCCAAGGGAACAAGTGAAAATAATTTGGTCAACTATATTTCAATGGAGAAGTTTTAAGAATAATAATGATTGCAAATTTTAAATTTTTTTAAATGGGAATTGTGAATAGATTCATAATTTATATTTTAGTGAAATTTAAAACCTGTGATATACAAATACTTCTTTTGACAACATCAAATCAAAGTCTGATATGCATTATCTTGAGATAGGTTCAATATACTTGCGTATACCAAGTTAAAATAATAACAATACGTTACTTACAACGTTGGTATGCCTCTAAAATTTTACCGATATATTACATATGGTATATTATATCAGCAAAATTTGTTGTAAAACTTAATAATCTAATTATTTAATTTTCTTCTTTCTTTTTACTAAATACATCTTTTTTTACTAAATACATTTCTTACACTCCACTATAAAATGCAAAATTGCAATACCAGTCAAACGAAAAATAACACACCTCAAAACCTAAATTATAATATTTGTGATTGTCTTTCATGACCTTTGCGATATTGCTTTTCATATTACTTTTCATAGGTATATGAAGCTTATATTGCTACAAATATACCAATAATTCTTGCGGAAACTGATTACCTCACGAAATTGGATATGCTATTATATATAATGCTATATAAATATAATATTGGAATTCTACTCACTTGTAACGATCGTCTGCTGGATCCACTGTTAGATCTCGATAACATAGGTGGTCTTCTTTTTGTAGCTCCCCTACCAGCCAGCAGGTTATTAAGAAGGGAAGGACTCCTTGCACAAATAAAGGCGTGAAAGGATGACACAGTAAAAACTCCAAGTTTGTTTAACGTGTTTTTCGTTGATCTGGATACGTGCGTTAATAGGGACTGAAAACAAAATAGAACAAATTCAGAAACTATATCTAAAATAGTATAAAAGCATATATCTAAGTTACAGTATACTTTTATATAGATGATGATGCATATGATAATATAGCTGTATACAGTGTATGAGACAAACCATAAAGTAATCAATCGTAAACAGAATGCCATAATAGCCATAATTTATAAGAGGATCAGTATTGGCTACATGGATATTTTAGATTTGGCCTTACATTATTTAACATAGTCGCTACCTATAGCAGAAAGCAATTATGTTGTATTAATTATAGTAAGAGATGTGAGGTGGTATAATACCTAATATATTTTAACAAGAAAATAGACTTTGTACGATTTACCATAATCTAAATCATATGTTAGGATAATACACATACTAGAATACAAAATTTCTTATGTATCATATGTAGAAAATTAGGAGTTGTTGATATTATAACTAAGTATATCTGTAAATAATCATGCTGTATAATAGATGAACTATATTTGAGTTGTAACTATGTTATAAATCACTTAGCGTAGAGATTTATCGTTAAAGTATTGTGTAAGACAATTTAGTAGATATTAACAGAAATCATAATGCAATGACGAACGCAAGTATATATGTATGTATCAAGATATATCAGATATAGAAGAGAAAATGATAGTATATACTAAATAGGAAGTAGGAATGTAAACTGTAGATATAGTAGGTATAGTGTATAGTAGACATAGTGAAGGTGTACAGATGCTAAACATAAATGAACTCGATAACTAAAGTGAGAAAGTGTACATGGCATAGCCATTAGTATAGAAAATAGGTCATGGCATAGAATTTATTCTAAAAATTAATAAAGAGAGCAGGAATACAAAAAGGGTGGAAACAAAGGAAGAAAAATAATAATTGAAGGGAAATAAGAAACGGATTGCACATAGAAATTTGGAAGGAGTTTGCAGATAGTAATTGAGAGAAAATAAGAAACGGAGAGCACATAGAAATTTTGAAGGAGTTTGCAGATAATAATTGAGAGAAAATAAGAAACGGATAGCAGATAGAAATGTGGAAGGAGTTTGCAGATAATAATTGAGAGGAAAAAAGCAAAGGCCAGGGGAGAAAATAAGAAACGGAGATATACATTTGGAAGCAGTTTGCACAGAGAAATAAGGGGAGAATAGTATTAAATGAGTTCTTGAGTTGCATGGAAGCCATATGGATGGGGCGTGAATGGGGCGGGATATGAGTGTGAAAATAAAAGCGTATAGAAGCAATATTAGACAAAGTTGAGGTACCTTATCATATTATTCAAATATAAGTGAAGACTATAAAATGAGATATCAAAACTTTTGAACAGTTTATCTAAATATATCAATTATTAACTTTAATAAAAGTAGAATTTAAATAGAGCTCATAGATAGGTATAAGATTTTATTGAAACCAATTCGGATTAATACCCCAAATTTCTACAAATGTCAGAAACGTCAAAAATTTTATATTAGGTTAAGTAGCAAATAGAAATTCTTTATAATAGTTTATATATTATATTTTTTTCTTTTCCATCATATAACAATATTCTAATATGATCATATACCTATATCAATAGCATTGTAATAATCGATTATGATAAATAAATTTGTTAAATTGATATATTATATTTCTTTGTGTTGTGGATTGCATGGTTTACCACAGCTTCCTTCAAGCTGGAATATATATATATATATATATATATATATATATATATATATATATATATATATATATATATATATATATATATATATATATATATATATATATATATATATATATATATATATATATATATATATATATAATTAAAGGAAATATATTGGTATTATATTATTAGAATAATAATATATTGTTGTGATCTATAATGTAAATAGTCAACAACTGTGGAAAAACAATTATTTATAAGCGGGAGAGAGACAATTAAAGGACCTCTAAGATTGCCTGATCAAGCCCCTATTTTTTTAAAAGAATACTTGTTTAATTTTATTCCACGGCAAAAAAAGTGTTGAATGTTCAAATATAGTAACCTTGAGTTAGCACATGCCATTATTTTGTAGGAGGGACCCCACTAAACTAATGCCGTGTAATAATCCATGTTTTGTAATTCCTATGCCTAACTAATTTAATTTCAACTAATTTAATCCATAATCCATAATCCTTTCGCTCCAAGATAGTTTATTTTAGAACCGTTTTCGGAAAAGAAAGTATCTTCAATATCTGCGCGGTTTTTAGTCAGGTTAATACTTTAATAAACTTTACCTTTACGCACGTTTTGCTAATATATTTTGCAATATATTTAATTAACATATTGTTATATTTTTTAAAGCGAAACTTTGGATGTAGTAATTGCAAATTGAGAATTGGAATTGTATAATAATTATCTACAGGATGGGGGAAAATAATTCTGTTATCCCTAGAAGGACCAACTATAAAACTTTAAAGGACATGACCCCGGATACCTCTATGGAATTCTGGGTTTCACTAGATTTTTCTAATTTTTATATATGCTGTTTATACCCACCAAACAAATATTAAAATATAGGGGAACTCAAATAGATCACCTAAATAAATTAAAATGTAATATTTTTATTCGATTTCAAGGAATATTATATATTTAAAAACTATGAAAATATTGTATATAAGGAATTTATTTACAATCACACAAAAATTAATTTGTTTTACAAATTGTGTTAATAATGGTTACAAGCTTAACATAACTATTTACTCTACATTTTATATAAAAACTTTTACAACTTATCGATACTTTTACAACAGATACGGCCATATTGCCATTTCTTTAGTACCCCACAATTTAAATTTTACCTGTTATTTCTCTACAGGGAGACAAAAAGTATTTATGGCATTAATAAGTTTTCAGTGAAGTAATATCAATATTGTAATCTAAAGAAAATATACCGTATTTTTTTTGTCGTCCAATTCTACTCGTTTTAGTTTTATCAATCAATTATCATGCGTTTAATTAGGTTCTGTATTAAATATATGAAACCGTTATTCCATATTGACTGTTTTTTTGAATTTGAATTTTAAATTTAAGATTTCTGTCATTTCATAAAAAAATTAAAATTCTTTTAAATTTCAGAAAATCAAAAACTGTCCTCATTAAATTTCCGAAAAAAATACAACTAGAGTAATGTAAATTATATCCTCGGGACGGGGCGCTAAGAGTAAAATGAATTAAAATGTGTATAAATACAGTTAGTTGCCTTTCACACGTTAATTGGCTCTTCACTGGATTATATTTTGCTCCCTGTTAATGAGAGGATTTTGTATATATATTTTTCAATCTAACAGAGGTTTAGACGAGTCCATAAATAACTAGAAAAAAATCAACATAATTGGATATTATTTTATATCAACAATGCTCATGGGAACAGAAGAAATATGGTCACTTTTTATTTTATTAATAACTGAATTAGAATTCACCAGATAATTAAAAAGAATATATAAATAGATTCGACATGTCACAGCATAAATTATTTATCGAATATAGACTTATTAAACTATGTCTAATCAATCAATATTATAAATAAAAACATCTCCCAATCAGGGTTTCGAGAGTATAAGTACTGCTCTAGCCTCGATGAAAGTTGCTTGTGTTATGGTCACCGAGCGAGTCCAAGATAGAAGCAATGATGAATACTACAAGTTAAGTGAATTTAAATGTGCAAAAAGCAGTGATGAATATAGTGATTATTTATAAATAGGATCTGTAATGTAGTTTTAAAGTTAATAAATAGTAATAAATATCATTGGCTGGACATGAAGTGTTTGTTTAAGAGTAGGGAAAGTTGTCAAGGAAGTAATGTTTTTGTTTAACACCGATCTTCCTTTCCTACGAATTAATAATGATAAGTCATACGGTCGCCACATATAATATAATCTCTCTAAAATTTCATAAATTATAGTATAAAATCAAGTAAATCTTCAAAGTTTGTATGTAAATCCTTCCTTAATGGCTTCTAAAACTACTAGTAAAAGTTTACAAAAAAATAGGGTACCGTTTCGTTGTACCAAGGCTTTCATAGGTATAGAACCCTGAAGCTCCATATCAATTACTTTGCTTATTCTCAATTTGTAGTTTAAACACACCTAGATTCAAATGCGTCCAAATCATTTGATTGAGCCATATCTTGTCCTATGCAGACTAGCAATATTTTTTCCCATATCTCATTTACGCCATTCCTCATGGTAATCACGGATCAACAACACACTCTATGTACCATTGTTGTAGCTTAATATTACGTTTGGGCAACTATGTACAAATAAAATATTTTCATTCATTAATGACTTCTATTTATCTGGAGGTATGGCAACGAAGTAACATGTGTGTATCCTGTGACGATGGTACTGCGATAAATAATTAGCATTAACCCCAGAGCAGATTTCTATTTAAAAAATAATATTTATTTGCCGATTGTTAGAAGATGGTGCCCTGTGTATTTTGCTGAAAATGGACTTATTTAACTTCGACTTACGGACAACAATATTTCGATACCCTATAGATTACGCCGTTTACATAGAACAATATGTAATCCAGTGAATAGCATATTAACGTTTATATAAGACAAGTGTATTTATCGTCATTTTACTCTTTGCTATGTATTTGTGCGAGTTAAGAAAATAGGTACATTGTAAATAAATTGAAATTAACTAATTCTTATTCTGCTGGATAGGCTTTTACTAGACTTATAGATATAGATATAGATATAGATATAGACTTATACTAGATTTTTAATTCTTATTCTGTTTACCATTCCGGCATAAGCGATTAAACAATGTCAGGTATATAAAACAATAATATGCTGATTAGGATATTTAAGGTCTAGGTCGACTTAATAAACAACTATTATTATAACAACTAAATGAAACTGGGTCACATACACATTTACTGACCTGGTCGGACATTATATAAAGTAGTGTAATTAGGTCACGAGGGTAATTGATGTATTGATGGGTTGAGGTATTGATGCGTCGAAGCTAGTAAGCACTTAAGCGTTGAACGTTGTATGTCTCGCTGTTCCTATGTGATAATGTACTGAGTTAAATAAATTAAGTAAACCAAGTAGCCTGACTGTGTCTCCATTCATGGGTGGATTACCAACTACTTGGTGGTACCAAATTTAAATGGCTTTACCACATGATGATTTTGCAATTTATTTTGAGGATTCATATGCACTACAGGGGAAAGTTATGATGGTCAACTATGTATATTAAGATCCCTCAATTAGTTGTGAGGTGTCGTTGAAAATTACGGGTTCATCCCAATAGAGGAAAAATTACTTTATAAGCAGAATATTTGTCCGCGATTTAATTAATTCTCAAATTCAAGCCAACAACACATATGCAGACTGCATTTAATAATTTGTAAATTTTGTGTCACATATGGCCTGATGTCACGTATGGTCTGATGATGCGGTCTGATCTCGCAATCTGCTGCTTGAAGCCAAACAAGTACAAAAAGGGAGCACTTTAATCTAGAATAACCGCGCGTGTGTATGCTTGTCTTAATTTAACAGTAAATTCAACTATTTCCTGTTATAACTAACTGTACGTATAAATACTATGAATGTGTGTAGTAGGATTTATCTAAGGCCTCTCAAGCAATACTTTCGCTCTTAAAATGATATACAGTAGCCTAAGTACTTAATTTAATATTTGTGTTGAGCTTCTATTTCCAAACATGCTAATAAAACCTTAGACATAATACTGATTAAAGATGTTTTAGTTATAATCATTTTATTCGTGAATTATTTGAAACTAAAGGGATTATATATTATTTTCACTTGATAATGTGGATTGTATGATCCATTTTTGGAACAATTTTATTTTCCATCTTTTTGATATTCATTCTCCGTTCAAAACATTTGGAATACCCAAACCTTCTCCTTGACTAACTGATAACCTTAAACTAATGATTAAATTTAAAAACAAAGCATTAGCTAAACGTAATAAAGTAAAATCTAAAATCTGAAGTACCTATCTTCTAACGAGTATAAACTTGAGTTGCGAAACTTTCTTAATACATCTGTCAAAGTTGAAGAGAAAGCTTTCCTCCGACATAAATTTCGGTCTGATCCGAAATTATTTTGGAAAATCCTAAAATGTATAAATATTAATAAAGAAAACAATGAACTGTCCTATGAAATTGATCCAGATTTAGTTAATGAGTTTTTCTTAAACAATTCAGTTCTTAATGTTCTACTACCAGAATTAAATTTCATTTACTAATTCCAAAATGTACCAATTCCAGAGACTGATAAATTAATTCAATTTTTTTTGCACAGACAGTCTAATAATCCATATGAATATGCCGTGTTAGTAAAACAAACAGAAGAAAGGCTAACGAGTAGCTTTAGCTTCTGCTAAAGTATAAGTACATATAGATATATTGTAATATACTTTGCTTACCGCTCTCTGTATATTGTTTTGTGTGTACTGTTCTATGTGGTGAATACACCAAGAGGATATTGCACAAATATCGACCCGCCACAGGAAATGCGTTTGCATCATTAGTAGATTTAGATGCAGCAAATTAATTATACATACGTGCATACAAATATGATAGGAAGATGCAGCTGTATCATATTTGCACCTCATTACAATGATGATTATTCAAATATGAAATTTAATTATCTTTAAGTAGTCTCACGTTGTAGGATAATACTTTATTGTACTTAGTATGTGGTATAATATTTTATTATTTAAATTAGACTGTCTATAGGTAATATGTGACATAATGGAAAACAGCAAATTGTGTTAAAGAAAAAAAAATAAAAATCTTCAGTTCTTAAAAAATATCAAATAATTGCCTATTGGCTAAGCCTGTTGTTGGCAAAGGTGGCTGTTTTGTTTATTACTATATACCAAGAGCAATGGAATAATAGCCATAATATACCAAGAGCAATGGAATATCTCTAGCAATGGAATAATAAAATATGCTGATTTAGTGATAAAAACTTATTACTTAATAGGAATTTATTTTAATTTTAAAATACCTAGAATATCTAGGAATTTTAAAGCCAATACAACATATAACATATCTGCTTTATTTATAGGTGTATAAAGGTACCACTTACCACTTGTATTGGTACCTCTTACAAGGAACAATTATATATTGCAATGCAAACGACCTTGACCATGTAAAGTGTAAGAGACCCGTGCAACACAACTAACAGTAGTAGTAGTAGTAATAAACTAACACCCGCATGATCCTACCTAAATCCTAACCATATGCCGAAGACTGCAAAATAAAAAAACGGACCGTCATGTACAAAGAAGAACAGAAAATGTAAATAACCGGCTAAAGTACCTCGAAAGAGGTAGAAGCCTCAGCAAATCACGTACGGTAGAGACCAGTGCTGTCAGGGCGGTACAAAGTTTACTAACCTATTCTGCTCCTCGTGTGCTCCATTAATTTAGAAGTCAAGTGCTAGGAGCCAATAATCAGAGTAATACACACCGGCAAAGAAAGTCAAGAGCGCCAGAAGCAAGGCTCTGCCGACGGGGCCCATCACCCAGGGCAGGGGGAGGTTGCGTAACTTCACGTGACACTGATGACATTTGTCGGGAGGGTCACCAAAAAAGCACGGCCTACCCCTTACCTGAGGTAAAAAGCGATGGTACCGCTCGGCCCCCTCTTATCGAGGTCACATCTATAGCCATGAATATTGGCAAGCGTCAATAATCAAGTGCCAAGGCGTCTGGAGCGTCAGCTCTAAGGCAACGCACTAAGGTTACACACTCAAATATCTAATTGAATCATCCGATCGGTTCACGTATAAACTATTTTATATATTTTTATATATGTATATATATAGGGTGTCCACGGATGTGGTTGAAAATAGAGAAAACTTTTTAATTGTCATTTTACGGGAAAAGTATTCCCCACAAAAAAAATTGCTTATGTTTAAACCCATAACAATGTATTTAATTTGAGTTTACATATACAGGATGTCTCTTACTATTAAGTATCGGGTATTAAGTAAAAATAAGATAACTTTTTACCGCAAAATTTACTAAAACACGTTGTTATTCATTTTAAATGTTTGATATACAAAGGTGGTTATTTGAATCAAATTAGATGATAGTGAAAACGAGAGACTTTATAATGTTTTTATAAATAATCTTCTAAATTAAATTTTACTACTTAAATGATCAAAGTTAAAAAATATTACTGATAAAATTAAATTATTTAATAAAATTAATAAAGCAACTGTTATTCTATGTAACTCTTCAATATTCACATATTTTTCAGCTCTTCTTATACTTTGCGGATACTCGCCGTATACTTTGCGGATTACAGTAGGCCTATTCATTTATCTAATTACGTATCTTGTTCTTTGTTTCAAAATATCTAAATTATGTGGAAGGCCATCAGTGTACAATGCTCCACAAAGAGAAGTTCATAGGTAATAGGTCAGGTGACCTAGCAGGCCATTTAATTGGACCGTATCATTCAACCGTTTTTAAGACCGTTTTATTAACGACACTTTTTTATTTCCATTCGTGGAACTCATTGCCAACCATGGGGCTGCATCATCTTCTTGCGTTTATTTTTAACTTGTAAGATAGAACCAGTTTTATCAAAATTCTTTAACAGTTCTCGTAATGATTCAATTGAAACTTTTCATGAAAAAATTGAATGCAGATTAGTATGAAACTTGTCCAATTCCATAACATTTCACTAGATAAAATAAATACGTTCTTCTGTGGTACATATTTTTGTTAAAATATAATTATATAAATTACATAAAATATTACCAGTTATAACCAGTATTGCAGTGCATTATCGATAATTCAATCTACATTGCTGTGACAGTAACCTACTACGTTAATTTCATTACATTTTTATATCAGATGTTGGCTGACTACATTTTTGTTTATAATAAACAAAATTAAAAATATTTTTATGACTGTAATTTTGTTCTACAAAAAAAAATCTATCGTGTGGTATCTTTCATGACTAGGTTAGTGGTCCATACTTCATAGAATTTAGACTAACATGAATAAATATATAAATATCTTTGCAAACCTTTGTACTCTAGTTACATGCCCGCAATCGTGAGCAAAGAGAAGAAATGTATTGTACTGAGAGTTTATCAGAAGAGTTGAAAAACGTGTGGATGTTCCAGGTAATTATATTGAATAACTGTTGCTTTATCAATTTTATTAAATAATTTACTATTTTATCTGTAATATTTTTTAACTTTAATCAGTTATGTAGTAAAATTTGATTTAGATTATTTAACAAAAAATTATAAAGTCTCTCGTTTTCACATCATCTAATTTGAATCAAATAACCACCTTTGTATATCAAACATTTAAAATTAATAACAACAAAGTGATATTAAACAAATTTTGCGGTAAAAAGGTACCTCAGTTTTACTTACTTGGTAGTAACGGACAACCTGTATATGTAAGCAGAGTGCAGAGAGTCGAGCCGTCTTACCAGCGTCAGTGCAACGAGTTGCCGATAGATGTCGCCATTCCAACAAGATTAAAGATAGTGTTGTTGAGTGCTCCGTAACAGCTGATAAGCTGACAAGTGACAGAAAGGATACACATCGAATTGAAAGGTAACAAACAATTTTGAACTTAGTTAAGGATTATTGTTCTAGAAGACTCAGTCCCATGTATTTAATTTAAGGTAGACTAGGTTTGTGGAGGGTTAATATTAAGGAATATATTAAGATTTTCGGATTTGCAACCATTATTTGTCAATTTTCCAATGGGGTAAGAATAAACACAATCATATGTATAACTAAATCTTTCTTTCCTCCTTGCAAACATTTCTGGTCATAATAACAATTACCACATTCCTACATACATATCGGGTATTGCAGAAAACTTTATGTTTGACATGTGGAATATTCAAGGTACAAATTCACAAACAGCATTATTAGTGCAGCCTATAGATTGCCAAGAACCACAAGCCTAATTGAACCTCCTTTGAGGCAAGTTTTCTCAGTACTCTGGGGTAGAATCTTCCGTAAATTGTACAAGGGTGTACATACTGTACATGGTACCTACAATCTTGACATAAAATAAACAAAACTAATATTCAAAGAATAGGCGTCCAACAACAACCAGGAAAGATTCATCCGGGACATAAGTGTAATATAAGTAAGTATCCAAAAAACAATTAAACATTTATCTCTCCAAAGTATCTAAATTAAAAAATTAAAATTTCAAATATTAAATCAAAACATAAATCTATTTTGACAAATTGGCTTAACCAACGTGTGGCCATAATAAACTTACATATAAAAAATAAAATATCCCAATATATATATATATATATATATATATATATATATATATATATATATATATATATATATATATATATATATATATATATATTTGATTTGTGAAAAGTAATCTTGGGTTTGTAGCATTTCATTACATAGAGAAATAAGCAAATAGACGAATAAGAAGGAAGATACACTTACCAGTGCTATATCTGGACATACATATGGAAACGAACCACTATGCACACGGAAACGAACCACTTAGAAGTTGTACAAGTTCTTTCACCTTTATTGAGGATCTTCAGAGCAGTATACGATTTGTTTCATTGATTATTTATACTTGAATTTAAAATATTAATACTCCAACACTTGCAGTGACGTTTTATGACATTAGTTTTTGACGGAACTCAAATTCTTACTATTTATTTTTTTTAAAACTAATTTTAATTAATATTAGTTTCTGTATTCTAAGAATTTAAGTTCCATCAAAAACTAATGTCATAAAACGTCACTGCAAGTGTTGGAGTATTAATATTTTAAATTCAAGTATAAATGATCAATGAAACAAATCGTACACTGTAAATAAAGAACTTGTACAACTTCTAAGTGGTTCGTTTCCGTGTGTATAGTGGTTCGTTTCCGTATGTATGTCCAGATATAGCACTGGTAAGTGTATCTTCCTTCTTGTTCGTATATTTGCTTATTTCTCTATGTGATGAAATGCTACAAACCCAAGATTACTTTTCACAAAACAAATATGAATAGCAAAGAATTTCAAAGCTAATATATATATATATATATATATATATATATATATATATATATATATATATATATATATAATATATATTTATATATATATATATATATATATATATATATATATATATATATATATATATATATATATATATATATATATATATATATATATATATATATATATATATATATATATATATATATATATATATATATATATATATACACGTGTATTATGTACTATACTCGTATATATTTCTGTTAAAACTACATTCCTTTCTACGGTTTATTTTTTTGATTAAAGTATATATAGCATACTGTATACCTGAAATATAATATCTACGAATGCTGAAACCAACAATTTGTGTTACAAGATAACGCTAAACTTGCTGCAAAACCAGCTGATGTATTGTTGCTCTAATAGGATATATGGATCTTCCTCTCCGAGACAGCTATACAATAAGCATTACTTTGTAACTCTGGGATGTACATTTTGCAGACAATTTTTCATTTTAACGACTTTTTGTAAACTTTCCAAGTACAAGGTAAATTTATTCTCAAGGGACCATATTTTGGCAGCATATTCCTCGTGATACTATTGTGTTATATGTGGATAATGAATGAAGAGATGGATCATTTTGAGCAATATATCAACTAACACATAATGGAGGTGGACATTTGTCTGCAAGCTTTGTGGCATACAGAGCTGAAAGTAGACTGCCAGTTTTTAGACAGGTCTATCTCGGTTAGTCGTGTAAAATAGTTTCAAGGGTTGTGATGTAAGATGTTTTTTTAAGATTAATATTACAAATTTAATATTTATTGCATAGTGACAGCCTTATGTTATAATTCTGGCGAATGCGCCAGTAGCACCGATTAATTTCATATGTAAATTTTCATGGCCCATTATTGGTCCATAAAAATGTTGCAATTATTTTTAATATGCATTAATTACATAAGTTTACGTATATTTTAATTTATTATTATGTGAAAACAAAAATAGACTATAGACCATTCTACCAGAGACAGAAGCAATTCTAAATATTGCAATTCTAAATAACTAATTAATAATTTAGAAAATTAATGCAAATTAAAAGTAAAACTCGTTTTACTTTCAATAATTTACACATTCATAATTTCTAACTATATACTAATCTACACGTTCTCTAAAATAAAGATACTTAATCTGAATTTGAAGCAGCCTAATTAATAATCTATTGAATGATTTAAAAAATAGAAATTTGTAAAGTCAGTTGGTGGGAACAGCAATTTATTTTACTTAAAATGCGTCTGCATATTAATCAAAAAGATGATCACAGATTCTTGACACATCTATATGAATATATTTTCTCAAATTCGTGAGGAATATATTTATGTAAATTCACTTATTTAAATGAAGCAATTGAGGAATTTTACATTTATATGGCGTGTATCACACACACACACACTAAATAAAAATATTTCTTTTCGTCGGTTTTACAGAATATTCAGACATCATATTTTATTTTGGTATCATATTATGAATGTGCCACATCAGATAAACTGGTGATATATTTTAGGATAAGAACTAAATCCATAGTTAAAAAACATAGGCTTTGTAATTCTCCAAGCAATAGGATTTTTATTAAATTTGTTTTCTTTATTGCGATATATATTGGAGAGATACATTCACAGTAATTTTTTAATAGTAAACGTTAAATAAAATTTGTAAATTTAAAGAAAATATATTGACCATAAACCAACCAATCTGATCGACGCGGTTACAATTTTATCTAGGTCTTAGGAATACATTTTTCTGTAATTTTATTGTATTATATACTTTTACTTATATCATGCTTATATATGATTTCGAGTATTTAACTGCTGTTTTTGGCAAACTTTGTATTTTGGTTTTTGAAACTTTAAGAGAAAAAACTACAGTGATAAGACATAATATGTCGCGTGCGCATATGTTTTTAGAAGTATCTGTGGATAATGAGTGCATAGCAAGTACTATTTACTATACTATTTGGTAAGTACTTTATACGTCAAAATTTAAGTTGCGTTAAATTGAATGTACTATCGCCGCCTCCCAAAAGTGCACGGCATATTTTTCTACTTTAATTTTGACTTTGAATCATAGTCGTCTCATAACTAGTCAATTTATACGTCAAAATTATTTAATTCTCTCAGAATATTAATAGAAAATGCCAAGACATTTAAATGATGTGCAAATGGCGAGGTCTTATAGCCAAAATTGAAGAAAATTGTTCCCTGGCTGATGAAGCCATTAATTTTATTGATAGCAAAAGCTGCATATTTAAAATTGAATAGACATGGGACCAGGAATATAGAATACAAGGGACAGCAAGAATAGGAATTGGGAAAGTTTCCAATGAAATTCAAGATAAGGCTCTGATTAAATATATTCAATAACATCCTTTCGAAACAGCTGCTAATGCACGAGAAGAAACATTGTTTCCGGGATCTGTCAGGACTGTGCCAAAACGGTTAAAACAGTCTCATTTAAAGAACTGTGCTGCTGACCCTAAAAGTTTTCTTTCAAATCAGCACAAGCAAAGAATGATGGCGTTTGTAATTAACTTGATAGATAATAACATTGAATTTTGGAATAATGTGTCTTTTTCTGATGAAAAAACATTTCAATCTTGTCACAGTGGACGGCTCGGTGTTTATAGACCTGTAAATACTAGGTTCCAGGAAAATTATACGAGGTCCATCAATATCAGTGGGCGTGCTTTTTAATAAACGTTTGGGCATGGATAAGTGTCCATGGGCCCGGAATTTGTTGGAAAATTGATAACAGATTTACAGCACTAAATTATTTAAATATTTTAGAAACTGTGATGTTACCATCAGTAACGCAAATTTTTCCTGGGAATTTTTTCTTTCAGCAGGTGAACAATTTTTTCATGATACTTCTTTTAGGACTTATTTACAATTTTTGTTAATAGGATAATTGCCCAGTTCATACGGCTCGAATAGTAAGAAATTAGATGGGTAATAATGATATTAATCTTTTACCTTGGCCCGCAAAAAGTCCAGACTTGAATCCTATCGAAAACGTTTGTGGTTCCGTAACTAAACATATTTATAAACAACGTTTCAGACGTCAAACGCTAATCAGCTTTGGGAAGTAGTTGAAGATGCTTGGGAAGAACTTGTGGATAGTTACGATATGAGGTCATTAATTATGTAGATGCCAAGGCGATTGGAAAGTGTCTTAGCAGCTAACGGTGCAATAAAATAATATTTTTTTGTAATATATTTATTTACGAAACTTTTGCCCAATAAACAAATTATCAATTTTATTATTGCACGTCACTGAACAATTTTAGAAAACCCGATTAACATTAACGAAAAATGAGAAAAATTACTGTGGCAAGTCGTGCACTTTTGGGAGGTGGCGACTGTATATATTTCTAATAGTACAAGACTCAGTGATTTTTTTGGACTTATTTTTATAGTTGCTGACTATCGATTACATCGTTCTATTAGTAATACTAATGAGTTATTTTTGTAATGAGGCTTTGAAAAAAAAATTATGTGTTTTCAAAAAAAATTAACAATATTAATTACAAATATATAATTATAAAAATTAAAAATATTTTTCTACGCTTTAATGGTTGACTAAAATCAATGGAAAGAATTTTTGTTACTCAAATATTTTAAAGTATAGATTCCAAGCTTTCAAAAGTTTGAGATGTTTATCTACGATAATTCTTAGTTAAGTTCAAAGATCTAAGTTATAAGATCGCATTTGTATTTTCTGAGGCATTTTCTGTCTCAATCCAACGGAAAACCCTCTAATTGAAAACACAAAGTGTGGCTAAGCCACAAACTACAAACTCAACAAGCCTATACAAGTTCGGTAACTAAGAAAATAAATACCAAAAGAAATCAAATCACTGCCTCCCCTACTGCCTATACTATAAAAGTGTGTAGTTTGGAACATCGAAATATGAGACATAAAAACCCGAGCAAAAAACCCTCATTATATGGATCTCTTCACACGTGCTACCGCATTTTTAACAGCGTTGTCAAGTATAACCGATTTCCAGGAATTTAAGGAAAACCAATGATTTTATATACATCGTCCATAACATTATGATATTATCATGTAGTATAACAAAATATTGATCACACTACACAACTTTCGTCATATCATAAAACAATTGAATGGTGAATGTAATGCAGAATAAGAATGTTTCCAATTCAAATATTACGGATCCATTATACACGTTTCTCGGTCGTGTCACATTGGCACCATTGGCATTCATTTGGATGCCTAAATTGCCTAATACATCGAACGTTTTGTGGTAAAGTGGAGTCAACAATAATTCTTGAAATATAAGTAATCCAGTTATTCTTTAATTTAGTGTATTATTTTTGTGTTATTGCGTGTGTATTATTCTTTAATTTAATGTATTGCCCCTCTATAGTGACGATTTAAGCATGCTGTAAGAAAAGTTATACTGCCCCGATCTCCCATTGCGGCAATTGTGGGTATCCTTTCAAAATTTTTTATGTCTCATATTTGGATGTTACAAACTATATACGTGTACATAACCGAATGTACATAACTAACCTGTAATACAATATATTATGTAGAAGTATATATCCATATATGTTGTTTAGTATTATATATGATTTATTTCTATTTAACATACTACTTTAACCTAGTATAGGAATAGGGTTTAACCTGTTAACCTCATTTAAATTATTTAAATCAGAATAGTTCTACTGACCTTGGGATTGGGTAGCTCTCCGCTTTGCAAGCTGGCCATGTAGCATCGAAGTCGAAATTGTTCGCAATGCAGTCGCTCCAGGTTCTCTTCCCATTGGACAACTTGGCTGACAATTTGCTGACGGGTATCCGAATCACATACCACTGACTGCTGCATTTCCGCCATATGTTTCAATTTGTAGTCCTGAAATAAATTTACATTTTTAATTAAGATTGTTTCATCGCAATTATACTTAAGCGCTTATTGCATGTAACAGTAAAAATAGTCGCAATATATTATCACTAAGTTATAAAATGATAAATTGAGAAATACATTATTAGTAGAGATAGGCAGACGATTGAAAAGATGATTACAGAGCAATCAGGTAGACAAAATATGTACTAAGCTCTACCAGTCGACTAGCCTCTACAAATATTGTCTATAAACTTTAAACAAACATAAAGATTATTAGAATATCTTTAATAGATATTATGGATATAGTGATGTGGTAACAGAAAGTGCAGAATTGATCATCACCTGTTGTATTGACAATACGTAATAGAGGCATATCTACTTCTAGCTCTGAAGCCGAGAATGAGGAACTTGAGCTTATTCCAATTATGAATATTTCAAATGTATCTTAAGCCCGCGCAAGTTTGACATGGAATAATTTTTTGTGAATAAGAACAATTTGGACATTGCTGATGATGCCTAAAATGTATTCTGTTCGCTACGAAAGTCGAAAGAAGAGTAGGTATATTGCATTTGATCGGCAAGAACTAAAATCGCCAATTTTCTTCGGATGGGAAACATTTTGGAAAACCGTAAAATTTAAAAAAACTCAAAATGTCCGTCCGTCTGTCCGTCCCGATGTCGCGCTTTGTTAATATGCTATCTCAAGAACGAAATGTTCAAACAACATACGATTTGGGACAAAAATAGTTTTCGGGTAAAGGATAAATAATAAATGCAACCACAGTGGCGTCCAAAAAATATAATATATATATACATATATATATATATATATATATATATATATATATATATATATATATATATATATATATATATATATATATATATATATATATATATATATATATATATATATATATATATATATATATATATATATATATATATATATAATCAATAATAACATCTCGTACAGTTCTGTCCCTACTACATTAAGATGGTCACGCAGCACAACATATATCTAAATTTTATAAAATCGATTCATAACTGGCTGCTGTACAACCATTAAAAGCTATGTGTTCATGTATTTGATACTCTCAAATGATTCAATTGAGTATTGAGTTAGTCAATTTGGCACCATTGCACTTGCATTTATGACAAAAATTATGAGGAGTTATAGCACGTTATATCAGTGGCGGCTTTAGGATTTAGTCTTAGGGGGGGGCGCAAGTAGGGTTGCCACATTTGAAAAATTGAAAAGCGAGAGGTTTTTTTAAGTAAGTAATTATACAGTGACGTAGCTAGGATTTCATTATAGGGCAGGGTATTACCATGCTCAAAGTGCCCTCTGTGCTGGTACCAAGCGATGGTACCAGGTAAATTTATTGGGAGCCGAGAAAATGGAAAAACTATTTTTGCAATTGTTCGCCTTCCCTACCACCCCCGCAGGACTTAAAAAATATAGAAGTGTGATTTCGTGACCCTCAGATTGGGCTTAAAACGCAAGCAAATAATCAGCGAGGTAGGTGATGTCACAATACCATAAGGAAAAACTCCCTGTCGCCTGTACTACAAGTACGATAACAACATAAAATCCTCGGCAAAGTAATTTTGTTAACACATGTGAATTATTTTTATGAGATATTTAATTACAATTATTTCTACTTATCAAATTGCAAAAATCAGTAAATATTACGTAGTAAGTTTATTATTACGAATTAAGAGTGTTAGACTGGGCAGGAATCGAACACCAATTCTCAGAACACGGTGTCACTGTCACTGCATGGTGTCAGATTCGCGATGCTCATTTTCAAGTAATTAAAATGTGTTTTGCGACTTTAATTATGTAAAGGCAGTATATGGGAAATATATTAGGTACTACGTTTTATATAGATAATGACATAACGGTTATTACATGTAATAATGGCGCCATATCATATCAAATAGTGATATTTAATTATGTAATTAGCTGATACACCTACTAATTAGAAGTGAATGGTTATTAATGTCAATGCTTCTCCTGCCAAGAAAACGATATGTGACAATGTGCTCCTTTTAATATTTAAAAACATATCTTATTTTTTATTGGTTGTATAAATATATTTGGTTAATATCTCCTTAAAAAAAATCCATGGTGATAGGTATTTTGAGAAACAATAGAATTGATACTGGTTATTTTTTATTTTAATGATATTACATATCATATATACCCCACTTAGCAGCTGCCTCGTCCCAATAGGTAAATTGGCCAATATTATTACGTATTCATTTTATTTCTAAATATGCTTTTGCTAATATGTCTTGGTGAAGTATTATCGCAACACACAGCATATTTAGGACGTTAAATGTCGTTAACTTATGTTAATATTCCTCACACATTTTGCAGGAGATATTTCTTAAGTTTAAAGAAATTTTATGGACCAATTCATATAAAACTATACAAAACTTTTTAACGAATGTTTAGCGGAATATTCTGATTTGGAAATTTGGAATAGCATATTGCAGAGAAGGATAATACTGACGAAGAATGCGATCGGTCATTATTATAAAAGCTCTCTCTATTTTAATTTCATGGAACTAGGTCAATTTAATAAGGCACAAATAGTTAAAATTTTATTGTATAATATGCCTCCTGGGTATGCCAAATTGATCATCATTTTAATTTATGCAAGATATTAAAGTGACAGAAATTGAGCTTCCGCATTGAGTTTACTTTAAAGTTAAGAGAAAATGTTTTTAATGTTGCGGTATTTCAAAAAACTTTTAAAGACTTCTTGAAGCGCCGAAAAGTATCAGCATAACTCATAAGTTTGAACCATAGGCGGTTTGAATCTATTTTTTGTGTTAATTTCTTATCAGAGCGGAAAAGTTTAGTAATACACACTTTTTTAATTTGGGGCGTGGAGTTGAATGTTATTAGTGAGCAGAGGGTAATATTCTCAACGTCTCAAATCTCAGCCCTCAGACCATTTTTTTTGGAAGATGCTTGTCATATTACTGTTTTATTGATTGATTCCACGCAGATTCGTACTTGAACTTTCTGAATTCCGAATTTCACGAATTTTTATATTTAAATGAGAACACGCCATGAAAGTTTTATAAATAGGACATAATATAATAGGATAACTATTTACAATATGACATAAAATGTCAAGTATGTAATGATCAGATCTGTTGTATAAGGTGTGACTTGTACTTAATACTAGAACCGAACATAACAAAATGTTACTTGAAATATGCTGCAGGCTTGTACTTACGTATAAAATTTTTACGAAATTACTAGCCAGCATATAACTTCCTTTAAAAAAATATCGATTTCCAATTTTGGAAAATTGTATGGTTGACTACGGTGCACAGTTTGATTGCTTCCGATTTTCATTTCGATTCCTATTTATTCACTATTTGGGAAGCTTTTAGTAATCACTGGATATGTACCCATGGTCGCCTATACGGTGCCCGGTAAGATCCCCAGACCTTACACCATTGAATTTTTTTCCGGCCTCATATCAAGAAAAAGACATATAAGACACAACCACCTAAGACAGGAGGCCTTAGAAATAGAATTACGCAAGTGATAAACTCTATTACTCTAATTCCGGTAAAAAAAGTTCTTCGGGAATTTAAAGAAAGGATTAACTCTTGCCGAGAAATCAACGTACACAAAATGTACACAAAATGTAGTGTACATTTTGAACGTTTGAATTATAGTTAAAATAAATTATACCTACCTATTACTTTTATTGTTTCACTATTGATCGGTACCTATTTTATTTTTCTGCTATGAGCAGATTTGTGATATATTTATAGTAGAGGTATTGTAAAATATCCAGAAAGGTTAGTAGAATGTAAATTTAAGGTTCAATACAGGATGTTCCATTAAAAATATCGAAGTAATTTGAGCCTGAAAATAATTTCTCGTAGTACTTCCGGTGAAGCCGGAAATGACATTTTTATAACTATCAAAATTTACTTAACACAAAACTTAAATAACCGTAAATATTTGTTCCTACATTCATTCGTTTTCTGTGAAAACTAAATAATTAATGATTGATATAACAATTTCAACAGCCATTTTGTCGAAAACTGTCAAATGTAGATATATGATATGCTACATGTTTTTAATCTAGAATTTACTGTGCAATCTAAATTTCGAATAATTATATAGTGTGCTCTACTAAAAATAACAAAGCTTATACTGTTTCTGGTTAAACCGGAAATGAAAATCAGATCGTGAAACAATCAAACTATGCACCGTAGTCAACCATACAACTTCCCAAAATTTTAAATCTTTTTTTCAAGGAAGTTATAGGCTGGCTAGTAATATCGTAGACACTCGGTATAGCTTTCAGGTTTTATATTATGATGTAGATAAGTTGTTAGACTTTGAATGCGTCTAGCGTATGTAACGTCCCACGAAAATTATCTGGCAATTATTTATAAGAGTTTATGCTATCGTCCACTTGAACATATTGTTACGGAATCGTCACAAGCGATTGTGCATGATATATTAAAAAATCTTTAGATCTAGGGAGAAACTGCACAAACTGGCAACGCCGAACCCGACGATGTGGCAACATCGCATCTGGGGGTACCAGATACAACCCCCCTAGGGCGAAGTCTCAATTCTCTAGGACTTCAAATAACCGGATACACCCCTGGCCCCATTTAGCATAGTTGCGGTATATAAACATGTGGACTACCCCATGTAGAACTCTTAGAGATGCCTTATATACAATTTAGAATGGGATGGAATAATTGAGAACAATCTAGAATGGGATGGATAATTCGAGATGCTTCTATAACTTTCGAGAGTCTTGAAAACATTATATAAGGGCCAGCCGATCGCTACATTAGTCAGTCTAGTTTACACGCTCTAAGAGACAAGACCAAGTATTAAGTGTTCAAGCTAGTAATTTATCATTGTAAACAGTTATGACTTGTTGTGTTTGGTAGTTAATAAGGCGTATTTGGATTCTGCACAGTACTTACTTATTTTACGAACTCAATATGGTAACAAGTAAAAATGATTTTATAGTATAACGTTTTGGCCCGTTATTTTCTGGCACCTTTATTTACTACCTGATACCTGCTACTTAAGGTTCGTAACACGCACACGTTCTTACCTACAAGTGAAGTCTGAACATAGACCAGCCAGATAATCTTAAGCTTTATTCTATGACGTACATATAGTATATATATATATATATATATATATATATATATATATATATATATATATATATATATATATATATATATATATATATATATATATATATATATATATATATATATATATATATATATATATATATATATATATATATATATATATATATATATATATATATATATATATATATATATATATATATATATATATATATATATATATATATATATATATATATATATATATATATATATATATGGCGGTCGCTGGCTCTCACTCTACAATAATCATCAGTGCGCATTTTGTTCCCTATCCTGGAAAATGTTGCAAAGTTTAAGTGAACAGTCTTTAGGGTTTCCTCCTCACAAGACCCACCTTTTATATTATTCGATCACATAGGGATCTATATCTAACTTTCAACGGTGGGATGGATTTTTGTTTCGTTTTTTAGACTTCCTTCAAGTTCTTTGACGGCATTTATTGAACTTAAAGTAAACTACAACGAAGCAGTGGATGCTCATGCGAATGTAGAAATTAAGCTCTTGGCCGTCTAGGTACAGAGAGAAGTTAATACATATATAAAGTATGAAAGATTTTTGAAAAGTAATATAAACTTTAATATCCAAAATTAAACAAAGTACAATTCGTTTATCATATTTTAAATATGAAATCTATTTCTGTTCACTTTTAATATGAGTTTGCCTCCTTTGCCTCAGACACATACCTTCATGCTCTTTACTTGACGCCGGAATAAGAATATTATTTATTAAGTAGGTATGTCTGTTTTCGCATGGAAAGATAGGTATCAGATCTCTTTGTAGACACCTATTTTCACTTCCCTCGTTAGCTTCAGTTTTAATTTCTATTTTTCCTTATGCTGTTCGTAAAAATTCAGACTGAGATGAAAGAATCCTATCTATAAATATATATCTATATATCTATAAATCTAATAATCTATAAATATGTCTAATATTAGGTACATCCGTATATTATGTATATTATTTAATGTCCTTAAATAATACATATTATTGCGTAGATAGTACATTATAATTTCAAGATATCATATATTTTAATTTTAATATGTGAAATAATATTTTTTTTCTAATTTTGACATGTAAAGTGGCACTTTTCAAAACTTTTTGACGTTAGGAAACGTCTAAACTTTTCACAACCAGTTACGAAAAGTGAATTATTACGCAACTGGTTTTGTAATAGCTATTTGTGTAGCCAGTTGGGAAAAGTACTATTTTGTGTAACGAGTAGATTTCTGCGGAACGAGCGCTAGCTGAACTTTACACAACCAGTTGCGTAATATTTTACTTTTCGTAACTGGTTGTGAAAAGTAAGACGTTTACTAACGTCAAAGTGTTTTGAGAAGTCTCACTACATGTCAAAATTTTAAAAAGTTCATTTCATAGTAGGTTATATAGACCTGACAAGCTATGAGAGTAACGAGCTGTCACTACAACCTACTGGATTGTTTTTAAACGTGTACAATTCAAATTTCCTTACATAAAATATAAAATTGGTGAAAATAGAAAAAATCTTGCATGAAACACGTTGGGAGACATCGCATCCATTTGCGGAACTCGCTAGCGCTCGTTCCGCAGAAATCTGTTTGTTACACAAAATAGTACTTTTCCCAACTGGTTACATAAATAGCTATTTCCCATTTGTATTCTACCTATTCTTATTACCAGCTGTGATTTGCTTCCTTATATTAGGCGGCTTCTAAAACTACCAACAAGGAAACATATGTTGACCATATATATATATATATATATATATATATATATATATATATATATATATATATATATATATATATATATATATATATATATATATATATATATATATATATATATATATATATATATATATATATATATATATAAACATAACACATTTTGAAACACATAAAATTAATTCATTAACAGGAACATTGTCTTAGGTACATACTTAAAAAAAAAGTTGTACCAAAATCAGTGATCTTACCCGTATATAGGGTTGATACTCATACAATCCAAGACGATTTAACAGCAAGCAATATTAAAACCTATTTTTTCACCATTATTTCCCCGAGCTAACGTGAATCTATTATCCCGAAACACCCTGAATTATATTCCTCTTTCAACGTTAGAATTCCGTAATCTGTCTGAGTTCCGGTATCTTAGTGTCTGACATCCACATGTAACTGTTGATAATTCATTTACAATATTATGTACTGTCAAAAAAGGAAAACAAACTATTATTATTATTAAGAACTTAGATTTAGTGTTTTCACTAGGGTGGCTATTTTAAAATATTCGAAACAAGTTAACGTGTAGCCAGACTTAAATGTGATTTAAACGTGGTTATCGCTCTTTCTTGTCACCCGGCAGCTACGAGTATTATATATCCACACAATTTTTATTTAATCTTAATTGGGAGCGAACGAGAACAAATTGGGGTTACAAATTTATGCTGTTTGCTTTCTGTTGGAAAATGTCCAAGATCGAAAAAGTACCCCGGAGCTCTCACAGGTCTGTTGGAATTTAAATTATAGCCGGGACGAAGTGAAATTTTTATCCTTCGTAAATATAATCATTTTATAGTCGCGATGCGCTCCGTTACAATGGGGCATTTGCGGTCGCGTTGCAATAAAGATAATGGCTGTAGAAATTGGAGAAATCTGAATTTTTTATTATGGACCTCGAGTTCACTGCCAACTGCAGATGTGAATCTATTTTAGATATGCATATTATGTTTCCTTTATTGCAAAATATCAAATGCATACGCTGGTTTCTTTATTAATGGAAATGCTGTGACATATATTTTTATAAATTAACTAATTTATTAGACACGTACTTTATATGAAAATGATTATATCGTAGACTGAGAGCCCTATATTGCAGCTCCCATTAGTAGTCTCCCTCGCACCCGCGGAACTGCACAGAGCCCTCTCTGTCGCACTCATCATAACCAATTTGGAGGTATAGTACCCCCTCTTTTCCACCACTCTATCGGCGTGGCTCTTTGCATATATTTTTTTAGTATTTTTAGATATCTTCTAAAAAAATCATTCAATTCAAATTTAATTCGTTCAAATTTGAGCTGTATTAAAATGAGTAAAAACATTAATTTTTACACTAATTTTAAAAATTCAAGGGTGCTTACCCCACCGCTATCCTTTAGCCATACCGGTCATTTCTTCCGTGGGATGACTTATATAACATTTTTCAAATTTTCAGCTGCATTAAAACGCGTATGTTGTCGAGGCTACTTAACTTGCCCCATCTTAGACTATCTAAAATAAACATCTGTAAGCCGGGTACGATGTTTATTTTTATTTATTTTCATGATTGAAAAAAGCTGCTCACAGTTATACGTGCTTCCGAATGTGCAAATTATTTTTCGTGCGAAAACTCTCAGGTGTGGATTCTTTTCTTCGGAAATGTATGTTCTGTAAAATTTGCTTAGTTCCACATCATCAAATTTAGACCTCAAATATGAGATATCTTCCACATTACACTTACATAGTTTTGCAAAAATAATGAAAGTGCTATCCATATTCTTAAAATCGGAAAATCGATCAGTGAATTGCTCTGACAGTAGTTCCAGTTCATTAGCATAGCGACCGCATTCAATGTTTTCGTGACTTGATAATATTAAAAAATGAAAACAGTATTTACTTCTCATTTGTGTTCCCTCAAGCGAATTTTGTTTTGAAAAGCTTTTAAGATGACTGCATAGCTGATTTACCAATTGCCCTTATTTTCGAAGCCTCAAGTTCAGGTCGTTTAAGTGTCCGGTGATGTCTACCAGGAGTGCCAAGTCTCTTTCATTTCCATAAAATCAGCTATTTCTTTTCAAAGGTCATAAAACCTTTTTAACATTTTATCTTTGCTTAGCCACCTTACCTCGCAATAATATGTCACATCATCGTGTTCTGTAGAGAGTTCATCCAAAAATGCTTTAATCTGGTGACGGTTAAGACCGCGGGATCTAATGAAATTAGTGGTATTTACTACCACATCCATAACAGTCTTCGGTCGAATGGACTTAGAGCACAAGTTTTGTTGGTGAATAATGCAATGCAGAATTATTAAATCACATTCATGCGGTTACTCTTTCCTATAGAATTCCGATAAAACCTTTTCCTGAACCGACCATTGAAGGCGCACCATTTGTGCACACTTCAACTAATTACACCATTGCAAACAATATTGTTCAAAAGTACTTTGCACCTCTGTAAAAATATATTTTCAAGCAGTGGCCAGTAATTCCTCTGTCACTAAAGCCAGTAATTCCTCCGTTACTGTAAATTCTTCTTCAATACCCCGTATAAAATTTATCTGACACCCTCGCTGTGTCAGATAAATATAGTGATAATATATATTTTATATAGTATAGCATTGTATCTAATTTGAATGTAAATATACATATGTATATAATAGTCTTGGCTGATAAATTTTTGTTGTATAATGATGTTTTTGGTGGCTGTAAAGAGATTTAAAGTTTAGTGCTGCCTGGAAGCAACACTGTCAATTGCCAATACAGGTAGATATCGTGAAAAATGGACATGGGTGAACACATTTTACGGGAAACGTATGAAACAAGTAGTACCAGTAGTAATAGTATCTAGCACCTAGGATACTATTCTTAGTAGTACTAAGTAGTACCTATTGTATATTAACTACTACTATATACTGCATTATATATTAGGTAGACTGTATTAATAATACTGTTATACTGTACTGTTTAATGTGCACTGTGCTGTAGCATAGTAATACACTGTATTAGTATTACTGTATACTGTATACTGTACTATCTACTGTGTACTACTACTTAGTACTACTGTATTAGTGTATTACTTACTACTAATGCAAACGATGGACATTGCCCAACTTCCGAAGACAAGGGGAGGTGTCTGTCGCCTTTGTAAAAATTGTTATTCGACAGTACATTGCCAAACATTCAATTTAGTTTTGTGTTTTGTAGACAAAAGGAATTCTTTCACGCCATTTCATAACAAGTAGATTTTGGAACGGATTCTTTTTTTGTTCTGAAGAAAATTGGGACTTTTAAAAATTCAATAACACTCTGCAGTTCATTATTCAAAAACGTTGGATTTAGAGAAAAATGTTGACAACAAATATTGGTTGATTTACTATTTCCAATTTTTATTTAACATTGTTTTCCTATCTACAACAGTAGAGGATTTATATATCAAGATGTGAAAATCAGCCGCCATTTTTAATATGGCGAGCGTAGCACAGCTTCGATTATAGTGGACTTTTAGTATATTCAATGGTGACCACATCACCAAATGCCTTCTATCAATTTTTTCAAGGTTCTTATAATTCCTCATCATTTTCTAATTATGGTAAAGGAACAAATAACTGCAAATGTAGGTAACACATAACTGCATTTGTTTTAAAAAAATTCTGATTTCAGAAAATCTGCTACCTGGAAACGTGGTATATTATTATGAAATACATTTTTGATGAATATTAAACCATGTTTCGTTTTTTCTTACTACTTTCTATCTTTCACTTCTCACAAAGCTATTATGTAGGTATACTCATCGTGCCTCTGGGATACGTAAAAATGTTACCAAACATTTTACATAAAAAGTATGCTTTGAGTTTGAGTTAAAAGCTAAAAAAATACAAGGCTCAATGAATTAAATATGTTGCGTAATATTTGCGAGGAGCGTACATATATAATAAAACAAAACAAAACCTACGCGAGGGAAGTTATGACATTTTATATTTATTTTTAGGCGGGACCTTAAATAAATAATAACCAAAATGTCGTTTTAGGAGCCTGCTCTCCATTTTAAGGCGATCATTAATTCTTAATGCTGCGACATAGGCTTTGAATCATTTGATTTAAAATATGCTTCAGAAATCATATTTACAAGACAAGTAATATTTATAGCTATAAATATTAGAAATATATTGAATGTGTGGATGACGAATGTATAAATCACACCATATAACCGACAGACTCAAAATAGGTCTGGTAGCACTGATTATTATCTTATTTTTGAAAATATTTAATTTTTTATAAATTGATGTTATTTGGTTATTACTTATGAAATACAAGAATACTAGGTAAAAACTTCTGCTGTAAATATATTGATTTTTCAGAGTTCTATATATTTTCTTTTATAGTTAATATTCATAAAGATAAAATACATGAAATATGTTCGAAGGGAATAAATAATGTACGAGTAACGTACGCCACATAGGTTTTCGGTAATTTTCATATGCTTTAAAATAAATATAAATGACTTTCAATATAGTTACCATGGTAAACAAATATTCGTTATTACTCAAACGTATTATTATATGTCGTAGATGTCAAATAATTAAATGATCAAAAGAACTTACCTGAAGTTCGATCGTAATTATATGAGGCATCCACTTCTGAGATATAATATATAATCATACCATGTAGTACGCGCGCACGTTCTACCACACACAATGTTTCTAAAGAGAGAGATATAAAATCTCCCCGACTTGTCGCCTATATTCACGTTATTACCTAGCTCATTTCGTTTAAATCATTATATTGTGTTTTATCTGAAATACAGGATAGGGAAGGGAGCGTTATTATATCTTCGGATGCCTCATATAATCACAAGATCAAACGAACTTACCTTAAGTGAAGTTCGATCTTGATTATATGAAGGCCTCGTCGAAATAAATAAATGATATGTAGTACCTCCGCCTCTGGCGTGAATATCCACACTTTTTAAAATACCGAAACTCCCCACCTCTATTACAATACTCACCTCATTATCCCTATTTATCAGTCTAGTTTAAAGGTGTTGTTGCAACCATAATCGGGATATTTATAAAACAGGGTAGGGTGGGACTTTATTTATTTCGACGAGGCCTTCATATAATCAAGATCGAACTTCACTTAAGGTAAGTTCGTTTGATCTTGTGATTATATTCAGCCTCGTCTCATAAATAAATGATATGTAGATGTTTAAAGGTATTGCAACAACATTTATTTAGTCAAACCAACGTCCCACTACGGACAACCTTAAGGTACATAAAAAAAATTTTAATCTTAAACTAAATATTATCCTTTTTCTAGCATTCTTCCACAAGGAAGAATGTCAGGAAAAGAAAGAAGAATGAATAAGAGTAACGTACCAACTTATTCTAATTTATATTTATATACACATAAATATTCACATGTATCCATGCATACAAAGAAAACCATTAGGAACTCAGGACAGAATGAACAAAATCTTCATTAGAGACAAGAGGTCTGTTATAAAATTGGGCAAAAGTTTTAGAATTTTTTGCCCACCCAGCAGCTAGTCTTATAGAGTCAAATTTAAGGCCTTTTCGAGCCGCAGCGGATGTAGAGGCATGCCGCGTACTTTGTGCTTTAAATACATTAGTATCCAGCCCACTTTTGGTTAAAATGTTTTTAATCCATCTGCTCATGCTCTGTGTTGTGGCTCTATGAAATGGTCTTTTATATGTGATAAATAAAAAATTACAGTCGCCTCTTATTTCTTTTGTCTTGTCTATATATTTTAGGAGAGTACCAGCCACACAAACCTGGGGATCTGAACTGAAAAAGGGCAGAGTTAAAAAGGGTTGACTTCTTTTAGGAGCCGATGTTTTGATTCTACGAGATATTCTGATCTCGACTCTGTCTGAATTGACTAATATATTATTAATTTCAATAAGGCTCAAAGTGTGAATCCGTTGCCCCGTTGCAAGGGCTAATAGACTGACCAGCTTCTGAGTGAGGAGTTCTAGAGAAATAGTGTCATTCTCGAGGGTCCTAACATAATTAACAACTATCCCTGGATCCCAGGTATTCTCATACCTGGGTAAGGGTTGTCGCATACCAAATACTCCCTTGAAAAACTTCTTTACTCGAAAATCCTGACCTAGGTCAGGTCCAGCCAACTGTGCTATCGCAGATCTATAGGAATTAAGCGTTCCGTAAGATGCACCTCTTTCAAACCGTATCGTTAGAAACTCTAAAACCTTTGGTATCGTTATATTAAAAGGGTCAATATTGGATTTTGAACAAAACTCCCACCAAAATCTCAACCCCGATTCATACTGTTTTAAGGTACTCTGTGTGACTGAAGACAAGCATATTTCCAAGGAATTATTTGGCACCTGTCCTAGTAGAAGAGCTCTCCTGATAACTTCCCCGCCACCAGGGAAAGGTTCTGCCAAAGTGGATGAGGAGTTCTATTAAAAGAAAGTAACACTTTACTTGGTTTAAAAATAATCAAATCTCCAACTAATAGTAGCTTAAATATGGGGTACCATGGTTGGGACGGCCAGAAGGGAACAACGACTATTCCTTCCGCTCTGTCCTCTATGATCTTTTGTAGCATACGAAGTATCATAGAGAAAGGCGGAAAGGCATAAAAATATTTATTTTTCCAAGTAACCGTAAAGGCATCAACTGCAATTGCTTCTGGGTCCCTCATCCAAGATATGAATCTATCACATTTTTTATTTAGTCTACTAGCGAAAAGGTCGATTTTGGGACTTCCAAATGTATTTACTATTTTTTCGAATGCCTGTTTTGATAGAGTCCACTCAGTTTCTTTATGTACTTGTCGGGATGCTCTATCCGCTTCGGTGTTATCTTTGGAATTTATGTAACTCGTGAAAATAAAAATATTGCGTTCTTCACACCAACACCAAATCCGACGAGTGATTTTATTCAAGGTAGTGAATCGAACACTACCCATCCGGTTAACTGAAGCTACTGCTGTCGTGTTGTCTACTCGACATAAGATGTTACAGTTCTCGAGATTCGAAGCGAAACAGCACAATCCGAAATATAGCGCTAACAGCTCTAACGAGTTTATGTGAAGTTCCTTTTCACTAGTTGACCAAAACCCATAAGTACTCTTGCCTCTACAAAACGCCCCCCAACCGGATGTAGAGGCGTCAGTAAACAACTCTAAGCAGAATGAAGTATTTCGCAATTGATTAATTGCATATGGAATATTATGTATAAACCAACTCATATCTTTAAGTAGATCTTTTGAAATACGAATTTTTGCATCATAATCCCCCGCCGATCGTTGTAATGCTAGATATTTGTGACGTTCAAAAACTTTTGTATATAGGAAACCATACTTTATGGCTGGGCAAGCTGAAACAAGAGTACCTATGAATTTTGCAAACTTTCTAATTGTACATTCCTGTATGTGTGACATTTTTCCTAACAAACTCATGATTCTAGTTCGTTTTTCCATAGGCAATGATATTGTCATAGAATTTGAATTATAAACAAAACCCAAGAAGGTACATATCTTATCCGGTATAAGACTACTTTTTGAGGAATTAATTAAAAATCCCAACCCTGTTAAAACTTTTATGGTCAGTCTTAAATTATAGGCGCATTCTTTGGCCGTTTTCCCTAGAATCAAGAAATCGTCCAAGTACACTATTAGAATAACTCCTTTTCTCCTTAATAACCTGACAATTGGTTTTATAAGTTTTGTGAAAATCCTTGGCGCACAGCTTAAACCAAACGGCAAACAGTTATATTCATAGAGAACATTTTTAAAATTAAATCTTAAATATTTACGGTGATATTTTTCCATAGGTATTAAATGATATGCGTCCTGCAAATCTACTGTACACATAAAGCAGTTTTGTGATATAAGCCTACTAACAATTTTTTGGCCCTCGATCTTAAAATGTTTATTTTCTACAAATTGATTTAACTTTTTTAAGTTTAGTATCAAACGGTATGAACCATCTGGTTTTGGTACCGCAAAAACATTTGAGATAAATTGACCACTGCAAGGCTCTACTGCAGAAAGTGCTCCTTTTTTCATTAATTTAGAAATTAATTGGTCTATAATAAAAGCTTCCGTATGAGACCACTTATTTTCCCTAGGAACAACAGTTTGCTGGGGTTTTTGAATAAATGGAATTTTTAGACCTCTTACATAAGATAATATGTTAGCATTCCTAGTTAACATCTGCCATTGGTTGAAAAAATTTTTTAAACGACCACATGGTCTACTAACCGTTTGTTCTAATAGTGTCGTCGACGATGATCGCTCTGGTAGGTTTTTTCCCGGGTCCCCTTTTGACTCTGCTGTGTCCTTTTCCGAGTTGTCGCTGAAGGACCCCGCTGATTTTGCCCCCTTCTTTGGAATGCAAACCTCTGTGGAAGGGGGCTCTTGTAGTTTCCCTGATTTTGTTTTGAATTTGCCGCAACTACAGGCTTATTTACTTTTTTAGCGACTTTCAGTTGTTGGCCTGATTTTTCCAACTCCTTAATGGCCCGGAGCTTGCTGTCTAAATCGGTACCAAATAACAAGTCACCAATGGGCATACTAGTTAATGTTTCCTTAACATCTTTATTTAGGTTGAATGCAATTAATTCTCTACGAGAAACTGACTCTAAATGGTAAATATTAGCCAACAACCGACTAGCATCACTTAAGTATTGAATGTGTTCTTTATTTGTATCCGTGTCAGTAAGCAATCTTGTCAAGACTATCCCAATAGCCGACATACCGGCCGCCACTTGCTGTTGAAGGGCCCCCAATCGGCTGTCCCGACGAATAACCGAATCTGACACTGCAAATTTAACCTCCGGATTTACTTCCGGGGGTTTTAAAAAAGGACAGTTTTCTGGGGGCAAGTACTTCTCTAATAAGGTCTGTTTTGCTGCTTCCTCCAATCCCGAAACCAATATGTGTGCCCAGCGATTGGCTACCTCTACTTGAATAGGCTCTGCAAAGGATCTTTTAACCTCCTGATCGCTTCCCAATATCGATAGTATATCATTCTGTAGCACTGGTGGGTGAATGGCAGCTGTATCGCCTCCCCTCCCTTCACCGGGTTGAACCTCCGCCTCTGCAAGTTAAAATTATATTTTACTTGC
This sequence comes from Tetropium fuscum, assembly GCA_964058915.1. NCBI lineage: Eukaryota > Metazoa > Arthropoda > Insecta > Coleoptera > Cerambycidae > Tetropium > Tetropium fuscum. The sequence continues at coordinate 148,179 of CAXKVY010018531.1, read as the reverse complement.
TGTCACCCAAGACACAGGCGTATAATTTTTTCTGTTATCACAAACAGAAATAAATTTTTAATTTTCATAAATGTTATCCCAACACTAAATTGTGTTTTACCTGCTATCACAAGCAGATCACACAAAAACCAATATATACCTATATAAATGTTTTGTCTCTGTTATCACAAACAGATGTTATTTTTACCTGCTATCACAAGAAGGTAAATCTGAAATTTATTATTTTTTAACAGATATATTTATTAGTATCATTCTGTTCTGTATACCAACAGAAAAACAATCATTATCTGTTGTCACAAACAGAATAAATCATGAACACAGCTAGCTCTCTATAACAATGAATTAAAAAGGTTATATGTACTTACGTATTGTATTTGTCAATTCATCAGCTGTTGTACGCCGATGTTCCCCCTCCGAGGAGCCTTCCCCGGCGGCGCTCTCACGTGACGAAACCATAGAAATATTTCCATTCTCACTACCGTCACTACTACTATCCGTCTCGCTAACATAACGTGGACGTTTTTGCTTACGTTCAACCGCTGCTAACCTGGATTCTATTCTTTTTAACAATTTAAAAACTCCAGAAGTACAATCAGCCCTAGACGGACTGTCGCTTCGACGACGTTTTCGTTGTGTTGATTGTTTAGGCATGATTCTAATAAATATATTTTTATAATACACTGCAAGAATTTGCGCGACCGGACGACGTGCGGATACTCTTGCACACAAACGAAGACTGATAAATAGGGATAATGAGGTGAGTATTGTAATAGAGGTGGGGAGTTTCGGTATTTTAAAAAGTGTGGATATTCACGCCAGAGGCGGAGGTACTACATATCATTTATTTATGAGACGAGGCTGAATATAATTACGATCGAACTTCAGGTAAGTTCTTTTGATCGTTTAATTATATTTCAGCATCCACTCTGAAGATATAATATATAAGAATATCATGTACTTGTTTAAAGATAAAAGTTCAGTCAAGTCAAGTCAAGGAAAACACCGTTATCATTATTTACTGTTATCATTATTTTTATTTCATTTTTTTTTTGAAAATTAAAAATTCAGAAAAAAATGTTTATTGGCAACAAAACTAAATTTTACATAATTCAACTGCACATGAAGAAGGAGATATAAGAATAAGGCTTATAGAAAATAAAAGAAAATGTTAAATTGCTTTTTAGGTAGAATCGTGTGAAAAAAATTATAAGAGGTTGAAAGTGGCCTCTGATAAAACGTAGCCTTAACGTAAAACCTAACGTCTTCGAGCATTGACTCCATTCTGCTAAATTTCTGATAGTATCCAATTATACGCCATGTCTGAAGGCCGCAGAGGTAGATGTATGATGGACGGAATGGGGCTTAAAAATGCCGCAGTCAATTCCTTCTAATTTTAATGTAGATTTTATCCAACGACTAAACGTTTGTTTCATGGCTACTTTGTGTGGTTTCTGGATAGTTTAAAATAGATAATCGGCGTTTCCTCTAAAGGATTTCGTCTAGTCCAAACATTGATTTGGTGTGGAAGCAACACAAATTAGGTAGTTCTGTAAAATATGGAAGAACTAAACAAGGCTGATTTCCATTAGGGCTGGAAGTTTTAAAGAAATCGGGGATACATCTTTGTAATCCAGAATCCGCATATTTGTTAGTTTTATTAAGGAAATAGCTTGTATACGTTGCCCAGTCACTAAACATAGAATGGTTACTAATTTAAAAGATTAACGTATCTGTTGGTGCTTTATCCAAATAGTCGAGCACCTGGCCAGGATCCCACGTGATACTATATCCAGGCATTGCAGGTTTCAACATAAAAATACCTTTGAGGAGTCGTTTAATCAGCGGTCTTCACCGATTTTACCTGGAAGAGCCAGGGATAATGCAGATCGATGGGAATTGAATGAACCATATACGTTGTCCCCACTATGTTGTAGGTACTGCCGAAATGATAAAACATGTTGAGTCGAACCCTCCCACGGACATTTACGACTACGTTTGCAAAATTCCCACACCATATTTTGAATATGGTGCCATATTGTTTAATGGTACTCTCATTTAGTATAAAGTCACTAACGTGTTTACGACTTGATCTGAAATACCTGTCGTTTTAAATGAGCCTGATAAAATTGATGCCACCAGGGTAAGGTCCCGTGAGAAAGAATGATTTTTTGCGATGATGCGAAAGGATGCGAAAGGATGATGTAACTTATTGTATTTATAGTTTTTTTAAGCAATATGTTTTTATATTTTATGAGTTGCCAAAAATTGTGTGTAATCTTGGTCAAATAAACTATTAAAAAAATTATGTACCTAGTATATGTATATGTAAATACATATATAATATATAGTATGTGTGTTTAGTATATTGAAAAATGTAAAATAAAAATAAAAATGTTTCCCCTTGATTTTGAGCCCGGCCCTCCTCTTCTCTCAGTTCCTCATAGTAAAAACTTTGAAGTCCCCTAGCTCCCCTAATCATCCGATTTTGAACTAGATGGGCTAGAATTAAAGGTAAAAAAAAGATGTCGACTGCTAAAAAATTGCTTCCCCTACACCCTTCTCTCATACCGGAGATACCGTTTGAAAAAACAGGTAAATCGTTTTTTGCTCACTAAGCGTTTGTTTGCAGCAAAAAATATTCGTTAATGCCATCTTCATATATGAAGAAACAAAGAAAAAGCCGTTTGATTTTTTAAGATCGGCTAATATTCAGAGAATATAACAATATTTAAAAAAATTCCCCCTATCCTAAAAACCCACCACCCCCAGTCTGCGGCTTCGTATTTCCATCATAATAGCTCTTCCGCAAAAAAACATTGAGACTCGAATTTCACTCCCTCTTGATGAAAAACCAATTTGATTTTTCCTATTTTCGCGTTTACGATTCGCGATTATAACTAATTATCCGATTTCGCTCAGCTTAAATGGGCGTGTTTGTTTTGTCGTACCTTCTCCTCATTTTTTATATTATCTTTTTTTTGTAGTTCAAAGTCGCCGAGATATGTTTTAAAAACGATTTTAATTGATCGTCCCCTCCCCCTTCTCTTCGTCTGCACAAACCATGTCAGAATGATGGGAGGACCAGGTTTGATAGATTGGGGAAAAATATGTTTAAATTTGCGTTGTCTATTTTCGACCCATATTTGTCTCCAGATCCACTCCCTACGAGTTTACTTTATAGAAAAAACTATTATTGAAAAAAATGTCATCAACAAATATACAAAAACTATTCCTTTCTTGAAGCGTCCAGCTGTAAGATATATATCGAAAAAGTAAAAAGTTGTAACAGCAGAACAAGTAAGCAAATTACGTGTTTGGGATCTTTGGTGATGATTTAATACGTTTACATTTGAGACACCAGAATTTGTCACAAGCGCATGGAAAAATCCTTATATCCAGACTCCTAATGAATTATACTATTACATTCGATTACTCTGAATTGAGAGGTAATGCTGGTATTTACTCGGACAATGTAGAAAATTGTCCAGATAATGTTAAATATAAAAAAAAAAAAAGTTTGCCAACAAAATTTTAGTTTGGTGTGCTATATGAGAAGGTCTCCAGACCTTATCTTGGGCACGTGAAGGGTTAAGAAGTTAATTTCAACATTTATGCCGAAATATGTCTATCGAAGTTACTCGAGTTTATTAATACGACTATTTTGTTGAATTGGTCTATATTATTTTTAGTTGTGTATATGTATATATTATATATAGTCGCTTTTCATTAAATTATTAGCAATAATTGATTTCATCTTGTTTATCTTGGTTGATCTTGTTTCTTTTGCCTATCATTTTGAGGATCCGCTGTCGCCCAAGGTAGTTTACTTTATACAAAAAACTCAACCTAGTCAGTCCTAAGGTACAATTACTGATTGAATCCACCTTCTACCATAGCCACCTTCTACCACAGTAGCTTCGATCTACAAACGCTACTGTGCTTATGCGACAAGATTTTGCTATCAAGAAAATGTTACAACAATTGTACAATGTTCTTGATTTATGTTTCTTCTTTTTAGGTTCGAATCGTATGCCTTGAGAATATCGACCTAATTTGGAATTTTGTATGAACGTGCTTTCCCTTCGAAATGTAATTATGTCTTCAGGTTTGTTTATTCTCCTGTGCGTTTCTTTAGTAATGTCAACTTCATTCATATTTGTCAAACTACTACTCTACTTTTCTTCCATTGACCCACTCTTCCGTATCTGAACTGCTTCCTTGCACCGAGACCAATGTTTTGCTACCTGCCTTATCGTGTTAAGTTAACGTAGGTATATACTTTGTTCTCCTTCTTTCACAAACACTCACTTTGCATTATAAAATTGTCTTAAATCGATTTACATACTTATTTAATGTTTTAGCATATATAATTATTACTCTTCCTATAGCTATCTGAAGCTTTATACATGTCACAGCATTGTCATATTCATTTTTATAGCAGGCATTTCTTTTTTCATTTTTTCTTTTATTTCCGTAAGTTTAGTAACAGTTCAATATCAATGATTTGTATATGTTAAATAAATAACTGCGTCGGCAAATGATAGTAAATCTAATTGAATAACTTTCAAGCGGTGTCGATAATGGAGAACATACGAGTTTATCCTGACGTATCATAGCGATAAGAAGTAAACTTATGGATTATCGTATTTAAATAGCACAGAGGGATTTTATCAAATATCAACATAAATTTCAACTTGGACTTCGTTCGCCTCTGATTCCAACGACCACAAAACAACCAGAATTCCGGAATCGTAGAAAATGAACGCGAGGTTTAAATTTACGGTGCAATGCTGAAATGGAGCAAATGTCTAAGTTCGCCCAGTTATTTTTGATGTAATTGCTTTATTTTTTCCATCTTGTTTCCAATGGCGGCATACCATATGATGGCGATGATAAAATATGTATATACTGTTGCACTGTAAATGTAAAAATATAGCCAACATTAAACCGAAACGTACAAATGTAGGAACGTGCAGCAGAAATGGAAATGGTTCTCAAATGGAAGAGTGTAACATTTGCTGTCTGACATAATGTGTTAAACTAATTTTTAATTAGTACTGATTGAATTTAATTAAAGCTGGGGACAGTTTTGGATATGAAGCTTGGGAAAATTATCAAAAATATAACTCAAAAATTCTTCAAGCAAAATTCGAGTTTTCGAGCCAAATTGATATAAATATCTTACTGAATTTTCTATTTCTTAAATATAATGCAAAAGTACTAACTAGATGGATATTAAATCATTTTGATAATAATTCTCAACTTGGGGATAGACATTTTACACAAAATAAAATTTGTCAGGCAGATATTAAATAATGGCCATGTAATTTTATTACCTGTATAAAAACGGGTCTTCATTAATGTCTGTAAAGCATGAACCATGCTTTATGTAGTCATTAGGCAAACTTATTATATAGTACTAGGGAAATTACTAGGGAAACTATTAATCTACTGAACATTTCTGTTAAATCTATCAGGGATGTACTCTTTCAAACTGACGATGATGCGACTTTTAAAATTAAAATTTTATCTATTTATAACGGTGTATGTATGACTATCGAAAATGTATGGATTTGTACGGGGCTTGTAGCATTGCAAGTGATATTTTATTGGCTTTAATCTCACCTATTTAAATTTAAGATAGTTTAATAAAATGTTTATCGGGGTGTTAAACAAATGCCTATTCTTTCAGTCTACTTTTATCTAGTGCACAACATTAAGCACACTTTATTTGGGTTTTAAAATTTGTTTGCCTTCGCCTTCTGCTTTAAAACTCCTTTTGCTCCTGTCTTTTTGCAGAAAAATATACTAAGGTTTTAGTAAAATTTTCACAATGAAGTATCGGATGGATTTGAATACTAAAATTTGTATATCGTGATTAGCCATGAAAATAAAACTAAAAGTAAAAAGAATTGTAAAACTGACATTTCCAATGATATTACAATATTTTAACAATCATGGTGCGTGTAAGCGATTTCTTTAAACAGCATTGTCTTTATTTAGAATTCTTTAAAAACATAATTATATAGCATAATTATATAGTATAATCCGTAGTCAAGTAAATGGACATGGATTAGATTTCAAGCAAATTATTCGCCAAGTTGTGTATTGTGGTGGTAGACAAAGAGCCACTCAACTTGCAGCAGATCGGCAACTTTTTAGTGACGCGGTTTCCTCATAAGATACTGTAACGACAACTTGAATATTTAAATGTACGTATTTAATTTTAAACTATAATTGTAAACTCCGTGAGGTAAATATAGCTAATACAGGGCCAGATGACCTCATAGACACGCCAGATTACGATTTGCCCTATATAATTAAAACTAGGTTACCAATGAATGGAGCCACTGCCTTTTTACCGACGAATCACATTTTTACTGTTGTAATGAAGTTGAAGTTCCACTCGTGACGCTAGTTTCATGATAATATTTTAATTATCTTTAAGCTCCGTAATCATATGTTGTAGTTTATTAAGTTAATGCACATAATACAAATCCGTTTCTTTGTAAATATACATTGTCATTAAATTGTAGGTACTGCTCTGATTACAGTGAAGTCGAAAACAATTCCGTTCTGGGAAAACGCGCCGTCGACAACAATTTTATATTAATGGCCGCCAGCACAGCGATAAGCGCGCACGTGAGGTTTAGCTCATAGAAAGGAAATTAGGGGAACTTAGGCCAACACACTGATAAAAGAAATAAATCCCATACAGCAAATTTGGGATGATTTACAGAGACGAATATCTAGTGGAAACCATCGACCTGATACATTGTGCTTTGAGCCCTTGTAGGAGAGTGGAACCAAACTCCAAACGAGATAATAAATAATTCGGTGCAAAGCATGCCACAACGTTGCAGAGAAGCAATAACATATAGAGATAGGTGGCGTAACTCATTAGTGATAACGGCTAGCGGGCGGTTTTATACCTAACAGTTAAACTGTGTTTTAAGTTGAAGCTTAAACATAAGTTTAACTTAAAGTTTAAACGGAGAATGTTTTATAAGTGCCTATTACCGTAATAGACTTTTTTACACCACATGGTGTTGGTATATCTACTATCACGTCGGTTCATCAGGAGCTACTAATTGACAAAATAACGCAATTCGGATAGTCCAAGTGTCAGAATTTACATATTATGATTATGTATAACCTAAATCCACAGAGGTTTGTTCCACTTCCATGAAATCATTACGTTTAGAAGTTAGGACGCATCGGTCATTACCTATTGATCTGTTAGGCCTATTAAAAGAACTCCAATTTGTTAAAATGAATTCGCCAGATCTTTTGGATAATCTGAAGCACTGTACATATTCCATGTCATCCAGTATTAAAAATGTACGCCTGGCTTCTACAATTTGAATAAATCATGTTTTTATATATCATCTTCATCACATTCTAAATCCTCAAGAGCATCAAATAGATCCATTTTGCGAACAAGTTAGGTTATAATTTCAAAACTTACACGTTACTTCAAATGACAGCCATTATCCTCAAACAGCGCATGATCTTCAATCATAAACTTCAATCTGAAAATCTAGATTGAAGTTTAAACTATCTAAAATTTTAAATTTAAACTATTTGATATTTCCCTATCTGCCGATTGATGGTTAAACTCAGTTTATTCAACGCGAAGTATAAAACGTTCCTTTACGATAAACTCCAGTTTAACCAACACCAGAACTTTAAACATAAGGATAAAACTGCCCGTTTTAATGTTTAATATTTAATATTGTTAAATCAAAGATATTATTGTTAATGTGAGACCTTAGGATTAGAAAGTCTAGATTTTTCGTTACTTTATTGTGAAAATGTAACATTTTACTAAAACCTTTATATTATATCTATATATGTAAATATCTATATTTTCCTGTAAAAAAGATTTAAAATTCAATAGGAGTTTTAGAGAAAACTAATAAGACAAACAAATCTTATAAAACTCTGAAATACAGGGTGTTTGGTTACACTGTGCACGAGGTAAAATTTGACTAACAGTTATTAGGTTGACACCCTGTATAAGAATTTTTTAACTTTGTCTTAAAGTTATATAGGTTGGGTGGAAGCTAATAAAATTCTCCTTAGAATGATAAAAACTCGGTACAAATCCATACATTTTTGACAGTTTTACAGAGTTATAAATCCTGGGCAACTTTAAGGTGTCCCGAAGGAAATCGTGGCGTATATAATTACATATCTTAGAGTACTATTTACTACTTATTATTTATTTATCGAAGTATAAGTAAACACCTGATAAAATTAGCTGTAGGTTTAATAATATGATTCTTTACAGTGTATAAAATTAAATTGAGGAAGCAATATAAGTTCAATAATTCTTCTCCCTAGTAACATTGTGTCAGTTTACTAGTGACCTTCCAATAAATCAGATCATGAACAGTAGTTTTGTAATATTTTCAAACTGACAAGAAGGAAAAATAAGAACAAGAACCGGGCTATAAATTACATTACATTGAGTTGAAATAACAGTCGTAAATATAGCTCGGCGCCTGTTACATTCTGTAAAATCAATCCCTGTATTTATAAATTGTTGAACATCATACGTATGTATTAAGCAATTAATAACCACCAATTAAGTGCCCGTAAATAATTGTATTTAACCCCGTTATAAAATTTAAAATTTTAAAACATTGTTGACGTTACTAAAAGTCACATTTACGTAACTGTCATTTACATGTTCCATTATGTAATTGAGTGACGAATTTATTTTTTTACGTAACTAATTTCTATTTTGATTTTTATTTAATTTAATTTTATTTGATTTTCATTTTTATTTAAAAGGAATAATTTTATTCGGCTCATGTAATTTGCAAAACTTAATCGCTTTTTTTATCGTACTTGCTCGAGTTTTTAAAAGTACACTGTGTACTTAACATGCTACTTAACTGAAAATATTAATCTTAGAAAAAAATGCTTTTAAAGTGGTAGAGAAATCAATCTTTTACAGTTTTAAATACTTTTTCAATAGTGTACTGCAAAAGAGATAGCTAATTTCGAAAAAAATATTTTTGGCGTAATTTTTTCAATATAGCTGCGAAAACAAGAGCGGGGAGTTGGATATCGTACAGGAGTCCAGAACATGTATTTTTGATACATAAATTTACAGGACGGAGGTATGAAACATAGGAGAGATAACAGAATACGAAGCTAACCCATTCCTACATTAACTCACAAGATCATAATTGAATTTTCCAAGAAACCGATTAAGCAATCAAAAATAGATTCATTAAGTTGACAAAAGGGGGACACAACATTAAAGGGTGTTTAAGTTTATTAATTTTAATTTTGTAAGGTTGCCATATAGATTCCTACTTGCTGTTTTGTATTTGGAATATTGAAAAAATGTTTTTTTAATATTGCAGCTATCACAATTTTCTGATGACAGAACTTGTATTTTGTATAGATGATCTCGAAAGCAGGCCTGAATTTGAGATGAGATCGAACCATTTCATTGGTTGTCAGTAAGAGACCTGTTTTTACATATTTAGACTTGAATTCCTTCTCCAAAGATGCCATAGTGGAAAATAACTGAAAACTGAAAATATCTAAATTATGCGTTTATATATGCGGAAAATACAACAAAAACAGCATTTGCATATTTCGACGCATGTTTCGATTACAGTTACCACCACCAGAAAAATAAAAATTCCTAAATTAATGCTTTTATGTCTATGGAAAACAAAAGAGACCGTTTTTTATATATTTCAGACGAATTTCTGACGATGGGAACTTAGGAGGCGAAAGCCCCGTCGAAATATGAGAGAAAACACGATACTGTTAAAATCGACGTAAATTTATAATTCGGACATTTTCAGTCTCCTGCTTATGGTAATTTTGGAGGCGAAACCCGCGTCGACATGTGCAAGGGCCGGTTGAGTTCTTGCTGTGTTTGACATAAATGCCTAATTCAGGTATTTTTAGTTTTCTCGTCATGGGAACTTAGAAGGGCGAAATCCGCGTCGAAGAATGCAAGAAAACTTTTGTGAATACTTTTGTGATAATCGACGTAAATGCATAATTTTCTCATATTCAGTCTCCTGGTAATGGTAATTTTGGAGGCGAAACCCGCGTCGAATTGTGCAGGAACCGGTTGGTTTCTTGCCGTGTCTGACATAAATGCCAAATTCAGGTATTTTTAGTTTTCTCGTCATGGGAACTTGGAAGGCGAAATCCGCGTCGAAGTATGCAAGAAAATATGAACTTTTGTGATAATCGACGTTAATGCATAATTTGGTCATTTTCTGTCTCCTGGTCATGGTAATTATCTTTGTTATTATTATCAGAATTAGAATTATCTTTGTTATTGGTACACTTTAATCATGTGGCAGATGATGGCGATTCTCAGGAAAATAAATAAAAAATCTGGAATGTTCATAATAGTGTACATAAATAGACAATAAATTTATAAAATATCTTTGTTTTAAAAGTAACTTAAATATGCAGAAGGAATCAAGATTATGTAAAGCTAGAATATAACTAAAACCGATGTGTTTAGAAGGTCGACGTATTTTAAATAATAATAAGATTTAACATACTTTCAAATAATATGAATTGCCCTGACCTACTGCTTTGGACAAATTTAAAATTCCGATTCTTTAACGGTCTATGAAGTATTAAAATTTACCTAGTTTGCCATTGGGAAGAATCAATTTTACAAATTTGTAAAACGATGAGCTTCAATGGGATTGGCTCTACAGTTTTAATGGTTTTACTAATATGCTACTACTTAATTCGTTATGAACAAAAATATTTTAGGTGTACATATTTCCTAATAGCTTTCTGATGCACAGATATATTAATAATAATAATAATAGTAATAATAATAATATGTCAGCTAAATTCGTGAGTAATCATGGCAATTGTCCAAAATATTAAAGTCATTCACCAGATTAGATACCAACTTTGGACAGCACAATATACCTATGATTGGTAAATCAATGACATGGAACTGGATAAGGTAAAATTACACATCAAAATAGATTTCACATGCATATTTGCAAATAGAGCTAAATTGGAGCATTTAGTTTGCACCTATATTCGAGAGCCATTAGAGTCTACCAAATGATGATGTACAAAGCTGATTTAATTTGTATAATTTATGTTAATATTCATCACTGGAATTCGATAAACTTCGGTGTGTCACCATTTAATATTCAGTAGCATTTTTCGGAATTAGCATGTGGATAAACTGTTCATTTGTTTGTTTAGCAAATAGCTATTTTTTTAAAACAAGTTATATTCCTAGTTGTGACTAAGAATTTGTTTAATTAGTGATGCCTTTGAGAACGATATACACCTTGATTCAGATGTAATTTGAATTAAACCCATACTTACAACGAAAGGTAATTATTTTTTCGTTTAATAATAGTATTTAAAGCGAAATATATTTTAAGTGTCTACCAGTTCCTGTTCTTGCTAAAATTAGGTATTTCACATATAGATTGTACAGGGTTGTAAATAAAACAATGCAAAAGTTCGGCATGGTCCCTTTTGAACAAAAAAATCTTGGATTTCAATAGTAATGGCATAAGAGATAGGAGATAGGACATAGGAGATAGACCTCATATCTCGAAACGGTTTTTCAATTTTTTCCGTATTTCTTCTATTTACAGGGACATCTTCCGTACATCTTCTATTTAAAAGTATATATTTATTTTCATAAAAAATATACTTTTTGGTCTTGCGGTGATCTCTTCACTCGTGATTTTCAAAATCTAGGGCACATGTTGAAAGTAAGACTTCAGTTAAGAAGATGCGAGTATGATAATCGACTCAAGATAAATTTAATATATAGGGTTGCATTAAAAATTAGCCCTCAAATTTGGTCTTATGAGATTTTAATTAAAGTCAACATGCTTCCGAACAAACCGTTCCTTCTGAACACTTCAAGATGTTCCTTGGTTGCATGGGTTAAGAATTTTTGGTGGGGGAACGAAATTACAACTGCATGTTTTCGAAGAAAAATAGTCGCTCTTGCTCACCTGCAAATTAATGAAAAAAAACCATCCAGAAGAAGAAAACATCCAAAAGAAAAAAAAAACATCCAGAACTATCCGGAATCGTAAGAATCGCACTGGCTTATTATTGCCTGTTACTGGTTGTCACTTTTATTTGTTGCTTTGGTTGCTGATAAGTTAGTGCCTATTAAGTACAAAATGCCAGCTTTAAATGGAAGGCCTACTAGCCATATTAGGTAGTATGCGTGACGAAGGCATTAGAGTTCTTCTAGTCGCCGATATTTTTCTTAAACATATCAAAGCATTTAATAAAATAAAAGCAAAGCATTTATCGAAAGTTTCGGTTTCGGCGGTAATCTGATTTGGGTCATTTTTAATGCAATTGTATATTTCATTTCTGTCTTGAGTCGAATATCATCTTTAGCCGAAACCTTAGCTTTAACATGACCCCTAAATGTTGAAAATCGGTTCACTAGTGAAAATGTTAGCTCTATAAGACTAAAAAGTAGATTTTTACCCTGTAAATAGGAAATAAGCGGAAAACCCAAAAACTGTTTCGAGATATGACGTCCGTCTTTCTATCTCTATGTCATTAGTATTGAAATTCAGAAAATACTTTTTGCAATGCCGAACTTATTAATTTAAAATATATAAATATTAATTTGTCACTTGTGCAAATAATAATTATGAGGCTTATTTAATATCAGGAACGCAATGGCGATATATAACGACAGAGCGCAAACTTCTCTTCGGTCATAGGAAAGAAGAGCGAAGTGGGCACGTAACCAAATCCATAACAGCAGAGCATCGTTTTCAATATCCCGCATTGACACTGTTGAGGGATATCATTTTATTACGACATTATCAGAATTTTATAATAGTCCATTACCAATAATTATTAATATTAAAAATCGTAAATAATAATTTAATTTTAAAAACGAAACAATTGCATGATCAATTAAATACTGATTTACAAAATACTGGCGACATTGCTTTAGCGAAAGGATAACTGTTGTTGTTGAAAGGATTGTATTGAATATTGAGGAATTGATTATGGTTTGCGGTCAGTAAATTAAGTACCTAATAGTAGTGCCATCAAGGAACAAGTAACTAGGTCTACATTTCTTTGCGAAGTCAAATGCGAGACAAATACATCGCGTAAAAATTTAATTTATTTTTATGCGATGTTTGTTTTATGGAAAAATACAAAATTTCGAATGTATAAAAGAAATTCTCAGACAAAAAATGATTCCCTAAAATAAAAATAAAATAGCAATTCTAAAACGATTTACTACAAAATTTTAATTATTTAATTTTTGAAGCTTTAGTGCAACAAATGATCAAGTTGACAATTTTTTTAAATGGTCCTGGTTATTTGTGTTGTTTATACCTAATCAATACCGACGTGCAATCGTGACTATACTAACATCACTTTACAATTTGAACTTTTTTGGCTGTCTTGAAAGACATTTTAAAGAATTATAATGCAGCTGATATTGTCCTTAACTCCCAAAACACAAAGTATCTGGTTGCTGGCGGGCAGAGAGATAGATGATAGGCGCGATAGGTTAGTATAGTACCCCAATCAATTTAGTGCGTTTGTGGCTTTGCTTTCTTCTTTGCTCTCAAATCAGAAGAAAAAATTCCGCACCAAAATTTAGCAACAGCACCATCAACTTGATAGCAGAATAGGTGGACAACATAACAGCCGTTGATCACGTAGAAAAAGAAGAAGATATTTATAGACAATTCCTTGTTCCGGACTTAATTATCGATCTCAATGATGATTCAAGTGAAGATAGTGACTTTAGTGAGAGTGATTAGTCTGATGTAGGATTCATGAGCATTTACGCCAAAGTTAGTGTGATCTGTTTTTTTAGTTAAGTTTGTCATTGTCCGCTACTCCGCTGATCGTTCAAATTTGTATATAAAATAATGCCTATCCTAAAAAACAATCTCAAACTTATTTATTTTATGTACATAGATATATTTACTGTGTTTTGTATTAATATGATATAATTATAATTAATTTATAATTATAGATTAATACATGAATAATTGATTGATAATAGTTATTTATCAGTATTCAATCCATAATCTATTGAAAGAGATATAATTTACGAACTTAATCTGTTGAACTCAACTGAAAATTCTAAAGACGGACTTGTACTTGTTTGACGCAGCGGCCGACAAGGGTCTAGCAGATGGACAGTTTTCAGAAGACCTACAATGAGCTATTGTGAAATTCTTCAGGAGCCAATTAGGGGATTAAGCCATAAACGCACTAAACCGATTGGAGTACTATACTTACACATTGCATTCAGTTTATATCCGTTAGAATCTGTCAATTCGCCTGGTAGTCATCTATAATCGAAGACGGGTTGTGCCGTAGGTATATGTGAATGAAATTTGTAATTTGTAATTTATCTAATGTATTGTACCTACTGTATGTGAAGGTTATATCGAAAATTTGCTTTCAGTTTTATCACAGGTTTTATCAATATTCATAATTTTATCATTATTAATAACTTTTTTCTTTCGTATTTGTATAATAAGTCAAATTATAACATCAAATTCCAAAAAAAATTCAAATAATCATTCGTTCTTAATCTCACGTTAATTTTAGGAATCAGCAAAATAATATTATTAATTGCACTATAAATAGTATCGTGAAAAGAGCACTATAAATAGTATCGAAGATTTATTTGAAATAGAAAGCACATTTTTCTAGATACGTGAAAAATATATACAATTAGCATTCGAACCAACCCATTTTGACACATGACGTAAAACTCCAACATGACACATGACGAGTATTTCCAGGACTTAATTTTTTGCAGTCCATGTCACTGTCAAATCAATATGTGATGAATTTTGTCGTTGGGGAATTAACTATGTACAATATTTAAAAAAAATATATTATGATCCCTACGCAAAGTGCGATTGTTCATAAGCGATTTCTGTCGAAGAAAAACACAAAAGATTACTTATAAGAAGATAAAAAAATAAAGATTTTGCTATATAATATTTGTGGATAAAAATGTCGCATAATACTTTGATATAAAGTATTATGCGACATTTTTATCCACAAATATTATATAGCAAAATCTTTGAAAGAAAATACTTTATTGTACGAAAGCAGCAGCATATTGCAAAAAATTAAGAGACAATAATTAATTTAGCTCTTAATTTTCTCAGATATAATGCGGATAAATCCGACAAACTAAAGTAATTTACAGCCATAAGTTGCGGCTGTATATTGATGAGGATTTTACGCAGAACGCAAATCTCTAGGCAACATAAATCTGTTCATTCAAATGGGTTTGAAATGGCCTTTGAAATGGAACGCATTAAATTGAGGGCGACGTTATATTCGACTAAGATATAAAGTCACATATAACCTGGTTTGGCGTACTTTGGTATGTGATTTCATGTAGACAAAGAAGAGGAAATTAAACTTACCGTTTCGATAGCTTTCTCAAGGCGGAAGATTTCTTCTTGTAGTAAATGTAAAGTTCCAGTCTTTCCTCGGTGCCTAGCAAACGCCGCTGCACAAGCACTATGAATGCTGTTTACCCAGTTCTCTAACTCAACCTGGAACAAACAACGTGACAGATTTCACTTTGTAAATCTTAAAACAAATGTTCTAACTTTAGTCTATGTCTAGGTGTGTAAACAATGCAAAGGATTGTTGATGCATGGAGCTAAGGATGCTGTAAAATATTGGATCTTTGGGCATACACTGAAGCCAAACATTTATCTCATCTATGCCGCAATACATCACTCGGTATCTTAAAATGTTTCTAGTGTAAGGATATCAGTTTCACTAAAAAATATCCAAAATATACATAATTTTATAATTTCATGATTTTAAAGTGGATTTGAATATTGAGAAATAAATTGACAGTAACCATTTAACCATTTAGTTACTTAGATATTATGCTGTAATATGATATGAAAAAAAATGTTATATGTTAAGTAGCCCAGCGTTGCCCGAGGTCAACCAAAGAGCCTGTAACTCTTGTTTTCTAAATAATATTTCATTTCAGGATAATATATATTCGGAAAATATAAACTGAGGCCCATAGTACAGAGGCCGTAATACCTACATACTACATAACCTTAAATAAAAAAATCGGAAAAACCAATATCGTAGCGAAACCATCGATTTCCATGAAAATATGGATTGAAGCTCATCTTACTCTTATCTTCAAAAGTGACATTTGCCCCACTTATGGTTTTTGTTTAAGCATTTTATGGATTCACATCTTATTTAATTATGCAAATGAATGCTTCTTTCGTGTTCTCGAACAAGATTTACGATATGTTTCCAAGTTTTCAACCCCTACAAACCTATAAACCTATATTAATAAAAAAATAAATGAAAATATTGTAAATATGTAAAAAACACGATAAACGTATATATGATCAATTATGAAACTCCCAAATTATGTGGAATGGAAAAAATGTCCCTTAATTTGGAGCTACAACGTCATTCATCAACCATTTTATATATTTATAGGTAATTTCAGGAACTACAAGATCTTATATATTTCAATATGCCGAAATCCTTCATATTCAAAAGGTAATGGGTTAAAAGGCTCGGGAGGGGTGGTCTGCGCACTATAATGCAAATTTCTAATACCTAGTTATATCTCATTTTCATCATATTTTTTTCGAGAAATACGCATTCTAATCCGGCCAAACTTTTGGATTATATGAATAATACTAAAATAAAGTAATTTGTAAAGGGAAAACGGTCAATATCCATTCTGGTGAGAATGGCTGGAGTTTTAGCGCCCATATTTTCTCAATAATATGAGGTAGCCACCGTTTTCCATCGTAGCTCGCTTAGTTATAATGCAGTATTAAAGTCCTCATTTGGAATTTCCTAAAGTGGTCATTTAAGTCCTAAAAAAATGTAAGTTTTTCCCGAAAAACGAATACCTCAAATCAAGTCTTCAACGAGCCATACATCCCTTTATATTGTGAGTGAATAATGGCTATTAATTGCGAGTTAAATATCTTGCATCGTCCACGATCATTATAATTTTTCTTATCTTTAACGAGTTGTTTTTCAGATCATAATGTGTTTTCGAGAAAAATTTTACACAGAATAATTTATATTATAACTATTTCTATTATAAACAACATTTGCAAACATTCATAACATAATTTGTACTGAGAATAAAAAGCAAAGTAGCTATATGACGACTCATGCTTATGATATTAAAATCCCAGAATAGTGTTTAATTTTGAATGCAAGGAATGTGAAAAAGAGGAAATACATCATTAGCTGCATCAAATTTGGATCTGACTGTGGAAGAAAATATTTTATGCACATGCATTTAGTGGGTGCGCCTCCACATCAGAAATATGCAGATAAGGTAAAATGAAGTGCTTTTAGGATTTTAAGAAGTCAACCAATACTGCAAACGGCCATTTAATATTTTATAGACCCAAATGCATCTCCAATAAGCATAACTAAAACTGGAATTCTATTTTTTATGACACATGAGGATGCAAAGGGCCACGCTACATCACTACAAACTG
Source organism: Tetropium fuscum (assembly GCA_964058915.1). NCBI lineage: Eukaryota > Metazoa > Arthropoda > Insecta > Coleoptera > Cerambycidae > Tetropium > Tetropium fuscum. The sequence goes on along the minus strand of CAXKVY010018531.1, from coordinate 130,651 downwards.
ACAAGACATCAATCCTTAGCGAAATCTATCACCAATAGTTTATTTGATCACGCATTTCTTCCTACAACCGAAGAAGCTGCATGCATTGATTTCGTACATATCTACAAATTCAACAGACTCGCAGCAATGAAAAATCACCAACTGACTGGGGTTGAAAACAATCGCCAGCTGGAATGATGCCGATGCCTAAGCTACAACATGGCGCTCCCCAAGAGTTAATAAAGATTATTTCTCGTAAATGTAGGTATAAAAGGTTGCAATGCACTATGCAGCTGCGGAAAGGCAGGTTTACAGTATTCAGTAGTGTGGTACATGCCAGGGAATATCTTGTTAAAATTCAGAATACAATATAGAAGAATCAAGCAACAACAACAACAAATTTCTTTATTTACACTATTTACATTTACATTTACATTTATTTACATAGGAGTTTAATCAGGTATTTGACAGTATGACTTATTATTATGTTATTTAGTATAATGCACGTAAGTATAAGGATTAAAACTTTTGTTTCAGACTAATATTTTGGTCTTTTTCTGTCTTTCTCTGCTTTTCTCCTTCTACCTATATATACGCCTGCCGGCAAGCTTAGCCCTCTCTCCGCGCTAGCTTCTAGGGGGACTCTCTGTTGGCTAATCTCTGATGCGAGTTTATATTTTTTTTGTATGAATGATGTTTTTTGTGGATTGTTTATTTGGTTATTTATACAGAAAAACTAAAGTAAAAAAACTGCTTTAATTATTATACTGGTTTGGTATTTGGAACCGATCATCTGCCCAAACTATTTTTGTTGTTGTTTAATGTTGGATGAAGATTGTTATGTGTTTTGTATTTTGTTGCGTTTTGTTATTGTCCCCAACCCCATTCCAAACCCTATTTGGAATGGGGTTGGGTTTTGGCAAAGGTAGATAAAATATGGGTAGGGTTTGGTAGGGTAGTTCATGTTTTATGGGTGTGTTGGGATCGTGTCTTATGCCTGTCAGGTTTTTTGTCAGCTTGGAACTGGAATGGCTGTAATGTAAACTTTTTGTGGGAGCTCGGTTATGTAGTCTTTCATATTTTGTATTTTGCTGATATTATGTAATGTTTGGATTCCTATATATCTGTCGGCGTTGGTGGATAGCCTGAGGATTTTGTTTTGTATTCTTTGCAGTTTGAGATAATTTGTGTCTGATATGCTGCACCATACTGGAGCATCGTACGTTATTATGGGTCTTATGATGGTTTTATATAGTAACAGCTTATTTTCTGATGTCATTTTACTTGTGCGGGATATTAGAGTGTAGAGTGGCAGCGCTTAAAACTCTTTAACCGCTGCCGATGACTTCACTACGATTTGTTTTAGGTGTTTTAAATAATTGAGGTGTTTGTCTGGCACTATTCCGAGGTATCTAGCGTGGGGTTGTTCTTCTATTGTGGTATTTTCAATTTATATTTTAAGCCTCTCTATTTAAAATAGAGAAATATCCGGTCTAGCGTCCTTGTCGTGGGATTGTATAACTATCGCGTGAAGCAATCGCCGAAATTGCGTTTTTGTGACTTTCGCATCTCTATTTAAATTACTTATCTGGCCAACAATATCTTTTTCCAAATTTTACATTGTTTAGACCGCTATTCTTTGAATTCCCGCATAGTATCTTACACCGTGGTCTTAACTAAGTTGATTTTCTCCATAAAACGTTTCAACAAATTAAACCTACAGGATAATTATTTCCTGTAGCTATAAAATAAATTTTCTGTATCACGGATCATTCATAATCACAAAATTATTACAGCCACTCATACACGGGACATGCCGCAAAATTCAAGAAGGAAATAGAAGGTAAATGCCATACATTGATATCAATTTAATACTCGTAAAACAAATTACGTTAAACAAATTGAAATAGACCATAGTCATCGCATGTGATTATGGCAATAAGGAAACATAAATAATTGTCACTCACTTGTTTTACTATGAAACAAGTCATTTTAAGTTTATCGCTTTATCAAACAGAATATGTCCGTGAATGTTTATGAAATACCACTCAGCTTCAAGTTATAGCTAAGCTCGGCGCTACACACCTCTGTAGTCTATTTTAGTAATTGTCTGTAATGTAGCACTTTCAACGTCTACGTACATAAGTAATATGTTATTTTGTGATTAAAATATTGAGATGCTGCCAGTTTTCGTATGACATATTGGCGCATAAGAGCAGCGTGTCTCGAATTACTCGATGAAGGTCTTCAGTGCGACAATAATTTTTAAGATATTATGAAAGTCAGTCCGTTTTGTGGTAGATGGTTAACATCAGCGACTTTTCCAATTTGCATATTTTCTAGTCTAATATGTAATATACCCAATAATTTCTACATTATTCTCATTATTCTGGATGTGCATGCTTTGACCTTCAATCGTAAATTTTGGTGCTATTGCTCATTTACTCTTAGGAAAAATAAATTTTTCAGTTTTTCTGAATTGGATGAGTGTTAATTTTTTCATATAAATTTATCTTTATGGTATATATTTTTAATTAGTATAGTCTTGTGCAAGTCTAAAGTGTAACATGTTGGCTTAAATATGTATTCCATAATGATGTGGAATATTACGCATACTAGAAGGATATGTTTACTGATCCCTTATTGCAGTAAGAAGCTGTGGTACTTAGAAACTTAATCCTGTCTAGTCCTTTCATGTGTTTCATGAGACACGATAATCCTCGCTAAGAAGCACGTTCTGTGCATTAGCGACTTTGATGATTACAGCATGTGGGTAATAACTTAAAGAGTATAATAAGTTGCTCACATAAATTAAAAATATATGTGTCTTTATTACTTTCGGGAAACATTACAAATAAAGATATATATATATATATATATATATATATATATATATATATATATATATATATATATAATGATATATATATATATATATATATATATATATATATATATATATATATATATATATATATATATATATATATATATATATAAATATATAAATATATATATATATATATATATATATATATATATATATAAATATATATATATATATATATATATATATATATATATATATATATATATATATATATATATAAATATATATATATATATATATATATATATATATATATATATATATATATATATATATATATATATATATATATATATATATATATATATATATATATATACATATATATATATATATATATACATATATATATATATATATATATATATATATATATATATATATATATATATATATATATATATATATATATATATATATATATATGTATATATATATATATATATATATATATATATATATATATATATATATATATATATATATATATATATATATATATATATATATATATATATATATATATATATATATATATATATATATATACATATATATATATATATATATATATATATATATATATATATATATATATATATATATATATATATATATATATATATATATATATATATATATATATATATATATATATATATACATATATATATATATATATATATATATATATATATATATATATATATATATATATATATATATATATATATATATATATATATATATATATATATATATATATATATATATATATATATATATATGTAATAATTCCTTACATTTTTTATATAACAATTTTTTATTTTTATATAATTTTTGTATTGTAAGTCTAATATGTAATGGGTTAAAGAGGTGGAAAGAATTTTCATTTTCCCCAAACATTTTCCCCAAAAAACAGTAACACCATTTTTGTGATTTTTTTAGATTGTTTCTCGCTATTTACTACATAAGAGTATAAACTCTACATATACAGTGAGTATAAATCCTCACATATCCTCGAGAATCACTCTATTAATATCTACCTATAGTCAAGTCAATGAATGACCAAAAAAGGGTTGGTGAAGCCCGAAGTCGGACCCTTCCGGTTTGAAAGATTTTTGTTATTTTTTTCCAATTTTTTCACTTTGTTTGTTACCATTTTTGGACCTACGTTTAAGGACATTTGGCTTTTTTTACCCTCAGAGTATCTCACACGGTCCCAAAGAGGGACACATACCAAAAATTGCATCAATTTCCAATAATATCCTGGATACCCATTGGGTAAACCTGCTGTCCAAGGTATAAGGTGTAGGGAGCTGCAAATTTGGTATTTTTTAATTACTTTCTACGCCATCCTGGTGCCTAGCCCTTCAATTGCCACCCTGCTGCTTGCACGTGGATGTCCGGCTGGTCTAGGGGTAGGTATTATTCGTGGACGACATTTGTTCTTTAATTATGAAATAAACTGTTTTGAATTGAAAATTGAATTGGTCCTAAAGAAAGAGGCCCAGATAATTTGTGCTACGAAATTTATTTTGTTAATTTGTTTTTTAATTATTCACATATTAAGATTCTTTACTTGTTCCCAATTTCTTGTAGTTTGAAGTTTCAATTTCTCATTTTGGTGTTAGTTGATGTTGATGATACAAAATAAAAATTAAATTTTGGCGCGTGACTCGACTTCCGGCAGGCAGACCAGCGGAAAGCCCAATTTATTGAAAAAGGTAAGCCAAAAGCTATTTGAATCCAAAATTTCGTGCTGTTGTTCCGAGGAAGTCAGATATTTAAAAATTTTGGGAGAAACTAAACCAGGCCGCCTGTAGCCCTTGCACGCGGCATCACCCTCTACTATGCCCCTCAATTTCATACCGTTATTATGTCATATTAGATACTAGATGAAAAACACGACCGGAAGTTGCTATTTTTAATAACATCCCGGCAGGAATTTGCTAGGCTGACTTTGTATTTTGTCTCTACCTTTAATAGATGAATTCGCAAAAAAAAGTATGGTCATGTTATTTTATGACGTAACACGCATCCAACGCTTAGACTATAACAAGATATATTTTAAGCGTGCTGGATTTCAAAGAATATTTTTTTAAGAGATAATTTATTTTTCCTCAGACGTCCATTAGCATTAGTATAAGATGTGCAAGTGGGCGTCAATGTATTTAAAAGTTAAAAGAAAATATTATATTGATTTTCGTTTCGGTAAGGTATAAAAGGTTCACTTGGCTTATAATTTGCTGTATAGAAAAGAAATACTAACGCGACAGGTCAAGCTAGCGTATTACCTTTTTCCATAATAGCCAGTTGTGAGTCAGACTTCGTTCTAACTTGTGCATTTTTTACTAGCTAATTTAAAACCACACAGCCCGCAGCTTCATCAAAAGCGCCATAATTAAAGGAAGACTAAACTTTTCAGCTCACCGGCTAGTATTAATATTAACGAATAATCCTTTGAATACATTATCATTTTGAGGATTTAAGAGAAACTGTGAGAATTTAAATTCAAAATTTACTTTACATTATGAGCAGATGAATAAAATATAAGAGCAAATTAACATTAAATTAAGAGGAGGTAGATGTTGGTGTTCCCACATATCATCGGGTTTGTGCTTATTTGTCCCGTAACACACTTTCCCGTGTTTTTCAGATTAAGAATATTAAATAGGCACTTGAGCATATTCTAGCACTTGAATTATTCATATCAAGTATGAATAATATACTATAACAGGCCTTATTTTTCAATAATACTCTTATAATTTCGTACCACATTGTTTTAATTGCCACATTATATAATGAAACATATTGTGTAAGCATATGGAACAAAGTCGCAATTTTTGTGATGGTTTTACTTTTGGTTCCATAGGCATATGATAAAAATGCTTTGCCCCAATTCGGGAAGCAAAATTAACCATTTAAAAATATATTTAGTTTTCAAATAAAATTTTTTGCCATAATAATACACTTAACTACACCCTTTCTAAAAAGTATGTGTAGTTGACTGACCGCGTATAGTAAAAACCGCAGTTGCCACATATGTAATTTTAAAATTTCTCAATATTCAATTAAACTATCAAATTCCACAATACTATATAAAAATTGTATATATTATTTATGCCTGTCATAAATGAATTATTGTGCATACAATAATATATTATAGGCCAATATGTTAACCATTTTTACATATATTTTCATCTACTTTAATTATGGCAATTCCGTAAACATTTATTTTTTTAGTTAAAAGCGGCAACGCCGCTCTATTGTAGACCCAAGGCCGGATATGCCAGCAGTATATCTTTTCACTTATTGAAATGACGCGCCGTCTGTGTTTAGTTAAAACAGTCACTATGCATTCGCAAACGTTCGCCTCTCTTACAATGACGGGCTTGCGGAAATAGCGCTCGTATTCTGCAATCTGTAACGATCATTCGCGATAGAGTAGAGCGTTGGTTGAGATATTCGCGTATATATATATTGCTGTTTAAATGTGATTGTGATACAATATGATATCGGGGAGCGATGGAAAATATTCCAAAACGTAGGCACTACCGATCGGTTGCTGAGAAATAAATTATTTTAGCAGCATTTTACTGCATATAGAGAGATCACCCTCATCGCGAGAAGGATGATATGGTGGATTATACAGAAGCATCCGAGTCAAGCATATACACACTTTTAAGAGAAGAAGAGATACATAGAAGTGTACAGCCACCGACACCAAGAAGCGGTCGAGATAAGATTGTAGTGGACGAAAATGAAAAAAATGCGATACGTAGAACGGTCCACGGGTTCTTTAGAAATACCGAATTGCCCACTTTAGATAAGATGCTGCAAGGTATAAGTGAAAATTATATTATAACTAAAATGTGCAGGGCTAGTTTGGCAAAAAAATTGAAAGACATGAATTTTACGTATGGAAAAGTAGACAGATAGATAGAGTATTCTAAAAAGATATAAAATAGTTGCTTGGCGGATGAATTATCTTCGAAAGATAAAAAAGTTTCGAAACGAAGGGCGAAAAATTTATTACACTGACGAAACATGGGGCAACGAAGACATATTGCGAAGAGAGTCTGGCAGGATGGAAACGTGAAAATTGCATGGCAAGCTGCGATTGAAGGCTGGACATTCTGGACAATTATTGACGAATGGAGTCACATTACTAAGATTACTTCCTTATCACTACGAATTGAACCCCATTGAATTGATCTGGGCGCAAATAAAAGGAAGTGGCGAGAGTGAATCGGACTTTGAAATTAGCTGAAGTAGAGAGACATCTTCGAGGAGCAGTGGAAAATGTCACAGCAGAAAATTGTCAGAAGTGTATTGATCAGGTGATGAAAGAGGAACAGATAATGTGGGATGTGGATTTGGCGGTTGATCAAGCCATAGAAGCCATTGTGATTAATATTGGAAATGGTGATAGCGACAGTGAAGATGAAGTGGAAAGTAACTGAAAATAGTGACAATAGTGATTATAATATTATTAAATAGTAGTGACATAGAAAATACTGGTATTAATTACAAGTTTTTAGGGTAAGTATTAAGGTATTAAGGTGTAAGGTATTAAGATATTTTTATTTTTTGTTAAGAATTTTTTGCTTTATAAAATGCTTTTTTATGTTTTAAAGTTTATTTTTCGCGACTACTAAGCTGTTTTTGACTTATTAATTTGTATTTCTTGTGGGAAATATGCCTACTGGCGAACCACTTACTAAAAAATGGTAACGCGCTGAAAGCATTACTTCATGAATGGTGTGGAAACTTGCATTCAATATCAGCTGTGGTGTTGAAAATATGCATATAAAAACCTACTTTCAACCGCCTAAGAAAAAAAATTTCTACGCCAATGAGATACATTGTGTAGGTCAGGGTTGCCTGTCGTTGAACTACACATACATTTTGGAAACAGTGTACGTGCCCTTTATAATACAGTAATTTTAGATCAGATTTTGGCTTTCAAAAGAAAAAATGAGGGATGTTTATCTACCATAACACCAGTAAGTCCCCTCTCAATAGACGTTTGCTACACCCGCGATCTTGAATTTAAGATGGCTGATCATTAAATTTTAAAACGTAATATCTTCGAAAGAGATAGTCTGATATCAACGTTCTTTTTTTTATATATTATTCATGATTTTTCTTAGTCTTTATAAAGTGGCACATTTTTCATATCCTAAATATTATATTGGCCAAAAACCAAAAGCCCAAAAAATTATTAGGGCTTATGGTTTTCTAAGGGCTAAGGGCTAAGTAACAGACGGTTCCCACTTCTTTTTCCTCCACGTTTGTGTAACCCCTGTATATACATCTTATGTATATATATATATATATATATATATATATATATATATATATATATATATATATATATATATATATATATATATATATATATATATATATATATATATATATATATATATATATATATATATATATATATATATATATATATATATATATATATATATATATATATATATATATATATATATATATATATATATATATATATATATATATATATATATATATATATATATATATATATATATATATATATATATATATATATATATATATATATATATATATATATATATATATATATATATATATATATATATATATATATATATATATATATATATATACTTGAGGGGAAGAAGGGATTTTCTTTCTCAGATGAATAGTTTAGATGATACGAAGGAATGTTTGATGAAAAAGGTGAGGTAAAAGTCTTATTTTCGGAAATATTCCCTTCCCTTTACAAATTCGTTAAAAGTATATAGAACGAGGGTTGTAGAGAATTTAAAGAGTTTCATGATGAACAAGTTGATGTATTACATGTTGTGACGAATGCGAATCCGGATTCCAACACTGTAAACCATATCGGTGTAGGTGAACGCGCACGCCATTGTTTTTATTGTCTGGATGTGTGGAACACCGGAGTCAAACGGTTAGTTCGACAAGTGCTTTAAAACAATACGCTAGCAAGTACGTTAATCGTTGTTGCATAGATGGATGATGATACTGATAGTTATGTGTGCATTATTTCTGACAAGGTTTTGAATAGCAGCAGTGTAAAAGTCACATTAGGTTTGGAGACAATTTAAACTGCAAGTTCACGGAGAGAAGATGGAATTTATGAAAAAGTCAAAGATTTATTGTCACTTGAGGTTCATAAAATATGTCGAAGAGAATATACACGGGAACAATCTATAGTTAGTGCGTTAGAGAAACCAGAGGAGAAAGCTAATACTGTCATCACACTGTCTATTGGTGGACTCAATACTGAAGTTAATAAAAAGGTACCTATAAAATATATAGATTCCGTTCGTAGTTTTGAAACAGTAGAATTCAAAAATAAAGTGTTAAGTCGATGTGGTAAAAAAATAGATTCGTTCTCTAATACGATTCAAACTAGGTTATGTAATATTGGTGACTTGGCAGAGGGACGATATTATGATTCCTGCTATAAATCTTTTTTGGTAAGTTTCTTTTCATTACTGCGTAATTAATCTTATGTTGAGCGGGGGAGGGTTAAAATTAAATTTAACCTACTTCTCGGTGTTCAGTTGAGTTAAACTATATTTTGAAGAAATATTTATTAACCTTTTGCAGTTCGCGCATTATTCAATGAATAATTGGAAATGTTATAATAAAAATATAGGTTGTACGTAGCTTTTGTACGTTTTTTCACAGCAACTCAATTTACACAGAAAAAACTTAAATCTAAATTGATAGAGAAGTATTGTGCCGTTATGATTATCACGCGTGGAAATCTTCTCTCGTCAATTGTTACGTTTATAATAAACATTGGTAGTATTTTGACTAAGCAATTTTGTGATGTAAAAAATTAATGACCCTGAAGAAGAAAAAAGAAGAATAATTTCAACAGCTGCAGTAATTATATGAGAAGATATCAAGAAAATAACAGAAAAATATATCATTGAAATCCACACAATACTTAAGCTCAAAATTTTATGAGTTTGCCATTTTAAAATAATCAAGATAACCGTCGAAGCAAGTTTAACTACGCTGTTTTTCGTTGTATACATTAATATTGACTTATGAAAAATTCAACATTCCCTGAATTTTTTCTTCTGAATATGGTAACGTGACTGCACTATTATGGTAATTAGTAAAATTATACTAAATCTTTAAACGTGAATATCTGAGAAAAAATGGCATATGGAACAAACAAGCACTGACCCGACTATATTGCAGTAATAATGGTTAAGCAAGTTTGTAAATTAAGCAATTTATATAACAATTAATTAAATATGAAGCTTATTTCCTTAAATATGTTGTTTTTGATACTAAAAAAATAGTGTCGAATACGTCAAAAAAAACCCAATCGTGGAGCCGATCGAAAAATATGCCCTAGAATAAATAAAATATTTGTAACAATCACATTATTGCGTGAATACTGAGACAATAATTGTTAATTCCAATAACTCGATTAATGTTAAATAAAAAGTTGCCATTTTTCGACATATAAGGACCTGCAGGAGATGACGATAATTAGCAACTAGTAGGACTAAAAAATCCGTTTCTAATCTACAGGTTTTGTAATCTTACTAGTTGCTAATGTACGTAATTATAAACAGTACCTATAATTAGTCCAGGCAACGAAGGAAAAATAGCGGAAAATAATTCATGTAGAAGCCAATTTCTGCACAGCAATCGGGGAAGGTGTCCTTAGCAATATACTGAAAGTACTGTTGTGTGGGAGTGGAGCTAAGAGGAGGGGGGCTCTAAAGGTTCCTTTTATCAGTATTTTGCTAATAACCCGGAAACTACTGCCTCTAGCGGAACAATGTTCATACACTAAATTAATCTATATATTTCTAATCTATATAATTTTTCTACAACAAAGGTATCATCAACGTTTTCGCTTAAGGAGATGTGGAGGGAGGAAGTGGGGGAAACAGTTTTAAAAAATTCTTTTATTATTAAAAATGAAATAATTCACTAATTATAAATAAAATAACACTGGTCAACAAATTTTAACGTATTTCTTTTATGTATCTTTTATGCAAAGTTAGGTATAATTAATTTTGGGATGCTGTTTACGATTGAGACAATAAAATAAAAAAAATAGTTGCCGTTTTCAAAGACATATTCATGATACACCTTATTACACCTTCTATGTTAGTGCATAAAACCAAGTTATCCTCCATTTCAAAAAATGGCGTTAAGTGTTTTTGGCGTTTACGAAAAACAGATACAGCAACTTCATTATCTGATCCGTAAGTGTATGTTCCATAACTGGGAGTCCATGTTCATGGGGCACACTTCACATGGCAGATGGTATAGTTGGATCGCTGACAACACACTTTTTCTTTTTAGATATACCTTTTCCTTATCCCATAGGTGATACCATGCAAAAATATCAGTCATTTACGAAGACAATATAATTTCGAATAAAATTTCTAACTTTTAATTTAAGGCCTCCTACACTACCCTGAACAATTTAAAATTTTCGTCTGTGGCGCATTGAATACTCCTGGCACAGCCTACGAAAAAAACTTGACCTTCAACTAAGTGTACACACATTAAAAACACAATTACCCCTCCCTAAAAATTATACCGATCCAGGACCGCCCTTCTCACAAGATTACACTTACATGCAGTAAAGTCATTAATACGCAGTCTGAGCATACTTCATTTATCATTACAATTTCATGCACAATCTGGCAAACCGCACCCGACGATGTGGCAACAACGCATCGGGGTGCCAGATACAACCCCTCGAGGGCGAAATCTCAACCCTCTAGAACTTTAAATAACCGAGATACACCCCTGGCCCCATTTAGAATAATTACCCCCTATAGAACCCTTCGAGATGCCTTGTATACAAACCAGAATGGGATGGAATAAATGAGAATAATCTAGAATGAGATGGAACAAGTGAGAACAATATGGAATGGGATGGAATAATCGAGAACCTTCTTGAACTGTCCAGAACATTGAAAATAGTATATAATAGCCCGCCCATCGCGACATGAGTCAGTTTATTTTGAAAGCTCTAAGAGACAAAACCTAGTAACAAATAATGAAAAGTGGTCAGTAGTGATTTATCATTATAAACAGTCGTAACTTGTTGTGTTTGGAAGATAATAAAGCGTATTTGGATTCTGGACAGTAATCACTTATTTTACGAACTCAGTGGTGTAACAATATGAACCTTGTTTCGCTAGAGGCAGTTTTCAGTTATTAACAAAAATTGGAAAAAGGGATGTTTAGAGCCCCACCCCCCTTAGCTCCACTCCCACTCATCAGTAGTTTTGATATGTTGTTAAGGACACCTTCCCCTATAGCTGTGCCAAAATTGGCTTCAACATTAATTGTTTCCCCTATTTCGCATTTTTTGGTCTTCGTTGCCTGGGCTAAATATAATAATAATAATTACAATAATTTATAATTTAAATATTTATAATTTTTACTATTTATTATATTTCAGGAGGAAGCCAGGAAAATAAGTAAGTAAGAAAATAATAAAGTAAGTAAGTATTCTATTGTTAAAACTTTCGTGGCAGTTTGCTGTGTCAGGAGTTAGGCCCTTGATTTATTAATAATTTCACAAATGAGGCAATTTCTTAATGAAAGCGGCATTTTTCCGTGCTCTCATACAAATTATGGCCCATATAAATCTCAAATAAAATTCGGAATAAAACGGAGGTATATATCATTCGACAAGTGATTAATAAATAAATAATCTGCATACCCTATTTATAGTTTCAAACCACGATTACATTATGCACCGTGGCACACCCAGAAATTAGCTCGGGGGGGGGGGGGTAATAAAAATAATAATATAAACATGCAGCTATTACTTTACTACAAAATCAAATGAATTCATAAAACAAAATTAAGACGTCGCCGTCGCATTCCTTGTCGTTTCAAAACTGAAATGACACCATCAGGATCTACAATGATCTCTCGATGAATATTTAGGTGCAGCAAGACTGCCGAGCCGTTTAATCTGTTTTCTAACTAGGAAAACTGCCAAAGTTTGCGGCTGCTACACTGCCACTCTCAGACTCTCGCTCGTGAAGAGTCGCGTTTCGCCGAGACCAGATATACCTAAAATACAATAATTAGTCTAGTCAACAAGTGCCATTTTGTTGAATTTTTCTTAGCCTTTAGCGAAAATTATGACTTATGGCTCAGCCGATTCGGAATGACATCTAAAAACTTCTTGAAAAATTTGAAGTTGGGCCGATAAAAATTACAAAAGTTATGAACAATTTAGTAAAAAAAAGTGTGGGAGGGGATGGGTTTGTTTTTTGCAAATATCTCAAAAACTATGGCAGACATCGGAGATCGACAAGAAGATCACTAAAGAGCAGGAAATATCATACAAAAATTCCCTCCTCTCGCAACTCTACCATCAATATTTATAATTTTAATTTGGAGTTTAAAATAGGACTAAAAACGATGTTGTAAGTTCCACGCGCGCAGACCGATTCGGACACTTTAACAATCAAAATTATGAAAACCCATTAAATATGAATATTAAGAAATAAAAAAATTCACATACCTTTTGGATACCCGAATGAACGATAATCCATTGAAAAAATGTCCTGTAATTTTTCTATTAGACTTTTGTTTATTATGGTATTTTATCAAGTTTTAGATTAACCTAAAGACCCTGATAATTGTCAAACTAAAAACAATTTGATTCTCCACTTTGTTATTAACAATCAAACAAATTAAAAGAAAGAAATGACATAAAAAATAGAGAACAATTTGTTCACATAACATACAGCAAATGATTTTATTGTAGTTTTTGGCATTGAAAATAAAATTATAACACGAAATTTTTCTCTACTTTCTACATAATTTTAAGTATTTTTATATTTCTGTGTCACTTTCTTTAAATTTCTTTGATTGTTGACAAAGTGAAAAATCAAAATATTTAAATTTTTTCAACGGAGATCTTTTTTAACGTCTGTCAAGAATAGCTACAAAAAATCTAAGGTTTTCAGTTTGACAATTATCAAGGTTTTTATATTAATTCAAAACATCAGAAATTAGGTTAATTAACAAAAGCATATCTAATAAAAAAAATATGTAATTTTTTTTCCCAGTAGATTATTATTTATTCAAGTTCGAAAAGGTAGGTCAATTTTTTATTTCTTAATAATCATATTTATTGGGATCAAACAATTTTTATTGGTTAAGTGTCCGAACCGGACGGCGCGCGCGCGAGTCACCCGTTTTTATCCTTATTTCTATCTCTAAATTAATATTATAAATATTAATGGTAGGATGCCGAGAGGTGGGACTTTTTCAAGGAACGTTTCTCCTCTTTAAGGATCTCTTTTTCGATTTCCGATAGCTGAAATAATTTTTGAGATATTTGCAAAAAATGAACCTAACCTTTCTTTTTACTAAATTGTTTATCACTTTTGTAATTTTCACCGACCCCACTAAATTTTTCTAATAGTTTCTAGATGACATTCCGGATCGAATGAACCCTAAATCATAATTTTCTCTAAAGGCTAAGAGAAATATATCAAGATGGCACTTGTCGACTATACCCAATGGATAATACCTATTACCAACACTCCCCACTCAGATCACTACCTTCTGAACGGTATCCCCTACACGCTTCGGTGTAGAATAGTTTGTACTAAGTATTTAGCGTTTTAATTAATTTAATTACAAATTGGGAATTAATATTGTATAAGTTGCCAGAAGTATACATTGTTTTGATAATATATTATTTAATTATAGGGTACACTATTCTCGCGTCTGCGGAAGGGGGGAGGAGCTAAATTCCCCTTAGCTTCCCCCGTGGGTGCGCCACTGATTACGCAAATGTGTTTTATAGTTTATCTATGAACAAATATGTTCCAAATTGGTGCACCTAGAGAAATAGGAACAAGCACAAACGGAAGATACTGTGTGAACTGGGTGAAGATACCTTAAGCATTAGGTTCACGTTTTGTATATCACGTCATATCTTATCGGATTCACGTCATCAAATGTAAGAGAATGTGCATGCAGGTGATGCGTACATATTTACATATTGCATGCATGATTAACAGAAATCGGCATATTCGATATATCAATTGTAGTTAATTTTTTTCAGAAATTCTTCTAGAACAGCCGCTATAGTGACCTTTACCACCGCAGCTTCCATGGGGAAGCTATTTGGGGAGATTCAGTTCATAATCTTTTAATCATAATGTAATGAATTATCTGCCTTTAGTTAATTAATTAATTAATTAATTCACTCATTATTTAATGGCTCTAAAATAATACTTACTACGAATCGTGTTGAGTATACTTAGTACGTTCTATCAATGATACAACGAATGGAACTACGATGTTACGGTTAACAATATCAAGAATGTTGATAGTATACTGGTATCTGTCCTTTTTCGCATAATAACGTCAACCGTCAACTTGTCAACTGAATCTTAATATTCTATTAAATGGCGAATGCGCGGGTGAATATAAGAAAACATCTAATTATTAATACTAACTTTGATTTATTTGCCATCTTTAAATGAAATTGGATATTTAATATTTCATAAATTTAATCATGTTATGTACTATCTAGCATCCTATTTATACCTAGTGATGTTTGCTGTAAAATAAATGCTAAATGTAGTTCAGTAATGTTTCCTTGTTTGGGATTAAGATACTAAGAAAGTTTTTCAACCATACGTCCAAAATGAAAACGACAAACTATAATAATTCTTGAGATGATAGTTATTTATTATTTGCACTTGACTTGAATAAACGTTTATTATCATAATGGATCGGTTACGCCGGTCTACGGCGGTTATTTAAAGAGAGCGAGGTTCTTGGTATTGAATATACAGTCATGAATTTGAAAATGACATGTACACATTTTGCCATTACTTCCACTGCCTAATAAAGTGGTACCATGAAATATTATCTGCCACGGGGATGATAAAACCAGACCAAGTAGTATTGGTATAGCACGTCAAGCCAGCGAGACCGAAAAACACATATTTGAAGAAGAAGACACATTCAGTATTTAAAGGGGTTGTCACATGACCTAGTTGTTTCTTATCTTTATATGATTATATTGAACTATATTTAGGACCTAAATCAATACATCACTCTGTAAAGTTTCTGCAATTCTAGTTCTTACTTAATATTTGATATTAGTAGTTATTTTAGCTCATCTACAATGCCACAATAAGTAAAATAATATTGGATTGTAAGATGCTGATTTCCACTGAGTTAAGTTATGTTATTGAATAGAGGTAATACAAGCCAATTGGGAAATGTGTCATGGTAATCGCTAAATTTGGAAGCATCTTTTAAAAAAATGAGAAGCGATTTGAACCAGCGCAAGAATCTACCATGATAATCATGTGTAAATATGAGACTTCTGCTTACCTGGCAAGGTGCTTGGAACAAGTAGGCGTCACCGAATGCCGTGCTCAGGCAGAAAATATAATCCCGTTTGGGATGTTCGGGGATGGGTTGCATAATAGCACCATCTACTATGATGAGGTGTTTGGGAGCCGCCTCTACTGACCGCCCCTCGCGGGAATCGCATGGATAGAAAAGCAGCGTAGTGCCTTTCAGGCATACCCAGTAGCCCTTCCAGCCTCGCTTCCGCGCCAACTCTATCTGGTGCTTTTTCCTCAGCAGCCATTTTTTGACGCTTAAAAATCTGTAACAAAAGTACAATCACTATCTCATATGTGGATACTAATAATTTTTCATATATATATATATATATATATATATATATATATATATATATATATATATATATATATATATATATATATATATATATATATATATATATATATTATGTATATGTATACAGGTATATATGGTTCATATTTATTCGGTTTTTCAATGATAGTATTAGATGATTCGATTTAAACATCATCGGATATGGGATATTTTGGACATATTAATTCTCGTCAGAACAATACATTTCAAATTAAAGCTTTTGTCATGAAAGTATTCAAGTTACACTCTTGTTATAAAATGCATTCACAGTTTGAACAATTATTTTTTTCACACATGGCAGAATAATTTGGGATCAAACGATCCGCACCAAACATATGGATTCATTGGATCGATATGTAAAATTGAGTGCAATGGACACTTTTAACAGAATGCAATTAAGGCTATTTATTGTGCCAAGTAGATATATTTGATTTTGATGAATAGGTTTTACATCGATGATACTTTATTACTTTATACATCACAATAGGGGATGGTATTATAATTAATAAATTTGGTTATAGACATTGCTAGTTTTAGATATTTGTTATATATTTTTAAAAACCTCATAATTTAGTATAGAAATAATATGATTACATCAATAAGCAAAA
The DNA here is from genome assembly GCA_964058915.1 of Tetropium fuscum. Lineage (NCBI taxonomy): Eukaryota > Metazoa > Arthropoda > Insecta > Coleoptera > Cerambycidae > Tetropium > Tetropium fuscum. The sequence continues at coordinate 113,419 of CAXKVY010018531.1, read as the reverse complement.
CATATATGATAGATCTGTCTTAGTTCACTGCGTAGATATTTTAAATGTACTTTATGGGCGCCGCTGGAGGTGATAAAATTGTTCATTATTAGCGAACATAACTTACCTATGTAAGTTAATAATAAGGGGGTAATTAGTCTTGGGGTCTGAAAAGTTGAGTAGCGACAATTTTTTCAGGGGTGGGCTTTGACAACTTTGACCGCTCGAGCCGCCATAAATGGTACAAAAAATAGTTTTTTGTACTATTAGAGATTAGAGATCAGAGATTTTTGTACCATTAGAAATCGAGTAAATGGCGCATTTTTTCCTTGTTATCCCCGATAGGCCTAATCCACGACTTTGCGATCTTAGATTGAAATAACCTCAATTATATTGTATATGCACGCAATTATATTATCAGCAATTTCAAAAGAAACAAAAAGATGCATGATGAATGATCTATACTTCCTACACTTCTTCGAGGAGTATTCTGTCCCACAAACCAGAATAAATATTCTCTACTAACTTATGTTACGCCACTGCGCCTGCCGTGGTAAAAAAAATATTTTCTAATCACTACAGAATCTTATTATGGTGGGGACAAACATTTAAAAATAAGTGTAAATTGTTCTTACTAAATTTCCCGCACAAATGGGGTTACATATTAGACTTACAAAAAAAATGTATTCACATATAATGTGATGGATTTTGCGAATCAAACTATTATACATCGTGAAATTTCCATTATAGTGGAAACCGTAAACCGTATTGCGCCTAATCAACGAAAAAAAGAGGTATTAAACCTTCCTATCATAGTGGTCATGGATAAATGATATTTATCTATGACCACTATATCAGGAAGGTTTAATACGTCTGTTTTTCGTGGGTGGATTAGAGGCCTTCTAATACACTAGTAGATCAAAAATTCACACCTCGATGTTATATCAAATCTAACGTTTCTCAAAACCAGATTTTTTAACCTGCTCTCACACGGCTTTCACTTACCTAATTGATCGATTTTGGCCGCGGTAGTCGATAATACGTTGACTTACATTCGGAAATTAACAACCTTTCATCTCCTCTCGAAAAAATGTAACTTTCGGCTGCGCTTCGAGTGTCCATATTTTATCGTTGATTAAAGAATTGTCAATCCCCTCCTATGATTAATAACAAATTTTTCAGCGATAATATAATTTGCTTGTAATGCAGACCTATATATCATTGAATGCTGCGGAGTCATTTCCAAAAAACTTATTTCTTGTTAGATGGCGGCTCAAGCGCCCCCCCCGCCCCTAGGTCGAAAACTTTATCTTCAAGGCCCAGGCCCGAACAATATATTTAGGAATTATCGCTACTCCACCTCTTACAGGGAAAGTGGAAAGTGGCCCTTTTTGGCCCCTACACACTGGATTATTAATGGAAGTGAAACTACTAATAATTATTAGTGGATATTTTTAGAACATGTAGATTTGTAGCTACTTATATGGTAAAAAATATTTTATCATCAGTATATCACAAAAACACAATTTTATTATTATAGGTCTTCTTGATGTTTTGGAGCTAGCCAAATTAAATTTATGAAGTACCTACCTATGTATATGGAAAAATAGCAACTTAACCATCAGAATAATCAATCATTTACTGGAAATCAAATTCTGGGGATATTTTGAATCTAACTGTTTCGATTGGTTGCAGATTATATTGTAATTAGCCTATTAGAGGGTATTAGAGGCCTATTGCTAATTAGAGGGTCAATGTGAAACGTGTCCATAATATATCAAACCACGTATTCTCACTACTTAATACGTAACAAACGAAGGTGTGTTATATAATGTACGATTGAAGTAAACATTAGTATAAATCAGATTGGTATCCATAAATTACAATTATATAGACATATTTAATATAACATAATTTTAGTTAAACTTACGCAGTCCCACTCATTGTCATAAACAAATAATCGATGGCAGAAATATAAGTTAACCTTAACCACAACAGGGCACCCAGTATCCGACAGCGGGCGCCTGTATAGAAAATTGCGATATACTGGGGTATAGGTACAATTCTTTGTCATGCTAAGCGATTCGTAATTATTTTTTCTCACCAACCATGGATTGTATTTTTAGAAATCCCTTCAGATCTATATACATGTGACGTATAGATAAATCTTCGAGGATCATCTCGAAAGAGATAGACTTATACAGATTCACTATTTATGTTTAGGACTTTTGTAGCAGCTGGATCTCAACGACATAATGTCCTCTTGTGGTATAAACTTCTAGTTTTCGAGATACAGGAAGTTTAAGAAATATTATTTCCAGTTTTTATATTTTTTCTCCCAAACGATCCAAGTCATTGGTTTCTTATTGGATATAAACTGCAAGTATGGTAAGCTGCATCAATTTAATAAAAAACATATCACTTGGGTACACTTGGGTACAAGTGAGAACTAGCATTTACATATTCAATGCATCCCTATTTTCACAAAAGTAGGCATTTCTTGTATGAAAAATGTACCCAGTTTTACATTCAGTGGATATTCATTCAAGATATGCTCGGTATTAAATCCAAACTAACTCTATAGGAGCATGAACAATTTCTCTAATAGCTATTTTACAATTAGACGGTCTGACAAGTTCTGGCCAGGAATATGGATGGAGATGGTTGGAAGTAAAATACAACATTTTTTTTACCTGCGTTTAGTGGATAATATCATCGTCTTTATGACAGGAGAAAATGACACTTGTGAAGGTGATCACGAAATATGAGAACGCACAGGAAAATGGTTTCAAAGACACAAGTGAACATGCGGATGAGGTTTATAAATCCAGACAGCTGGTTACCGCAGCGCTTTATGGAGTTAAGAGTGATGGAAGAACACTAGATATATTAAGGTAGCAAATGCTTGCTGTCATTAGCGAAATATCGCTTTAGCCTCGAAGGTTTACCACCAACTCAGACAGCGCCACGTAAACATGCTCTTCGAACATACCATCAAGTGCAAGTTATTCTGCAACATACCATCAGTTGCAGAATAATCCACGAGCTTTCACAAATGTAGAAGATGTGGAGGAAAGCGACAATAATGAAGTCGCCGTCGACCTAGAGTGTCTAATATCCCACTACCAGATGGACAATATCGTTCCTAAGGTCCAGGGTAGAAGTGGTTGACAGTATATAATATCAAAAATTTAAGTCTTCATTGTCGACATAGACATAAATAGTCGACATAAAATACGATAGATTTGATATTTTATGGTCCTTTACGCTTAAAGGTGCAAGATTATGTGGAAATGAATATTGCCTATTTTCTGTAGGTAGGTATTTAACTTCTTATATGCTTAATTTTGTACTACTCTCTTGTGCATCCTAAAATGAAAGAAATATGCATAAAGCACCAAAATTAATAGCTAACAAGTAAAAAAAAAGCAAAAGAGTTCTCAACATTTTATCAACATATTTATGGTTAAATATCTTCGTAACGGTAAAGTTTCTTAATTTAATGAAGAAAATTAATATTTTAGGAAATATTCGTAAGAAACTAAATAATATAAAAATAAATAGTATAAAAATATAATAGTAATAACAGAATAATGAGAAAAACTAGCATTTAAAACAATTCGGTACAATAATCAAACACGTGTGGCCCCACCATGAGCATCTATAACAGATTGTTATTATTATTCTCATTATTATATTATTGCCATTATATTTTTATAATTTTGTAAATAGAATTGGAGAAGATGATTTTAAATGATTTAAATTGTTAACAAAAATCTTTAAAATGTGTAAATACAATTGGAGAAAGAAATACTTTTAAATGATTCAAATTGTGAACGAGATCTTTAAAACTAAAATGGAGTGTGAGATTTCAATAGCCATGACCACAATTAGGACGCGCTGTATAATTGCCTTATTTTGAGCAGTAGACAAATGGTTCCAAAACCGTTTAGGGAGAAGTTAAGACAGATGCAGAATGTAATATAAAAATTACACAAAATCAGTTATCCAAAAGTTTCGAGCTAATAAAAATAATTGATATTGCAACCCTTTCCAAAACACCATGTATATTTTAAAATTGAAATCTTCAACAAAAAACAACGAAATCATTGTAAAGCCAATAAAATTCTACATCCACAATGAAAGGCAGATCCCTCTACTTGCCTTCATACAGAGCTCCAAAAAATACCAAAAAAGCATATCCCTATTATTTTTTGAGTTTATTTCCAGATTTCCTGGAATGATTTCCCTAACGGGCTTAATTTTACGGCTTGTCACCTGGCCTATAAGATAATCTCGTTTTTAGAATAAGCTGCAATGTAGCAATATACTTAGTGATCAAGTGCTTATATTTTAATGACATTGATGTTTGATATAAGTGGACTATATCTTATTTAACGTCATCGTCTCCGAATTGACCAAATATATTTTCTACGAGTGTGTCTGAAAGTTTACATTCAGCATGCACACAAAATTGACTGACCATAGAAAACATCTAAAATACATAGCGACATCTCATGATTTACAACTGAATGATACGACGATACGAATTTTCTATTAACGTAAATATTTTTTAACAATATCAGGATTCCCGATGATTTAGATGCCTCAGATGCCTGACAGTATACATTTATTATTTTTGGTAGTAAATAGGTACGCTATAAATATTAACAAAAGGTCCAAATAAAGACAGATAAATTTAGTGTCTAATGGTTAATTCAGATAATTTTAACAAATATTTAATTTTATGATCACTATAATCATTAACTCCGTAAAAAGAAATACGCGTTGTATCTAATAAGAAGTTAAGTTAGCGAAATATTTGATGTGAGAACGGATGAAACAAAAAGGATAACACGGAATCCGATGGGACATTTTTCACGAGGAAACTCGAGACAAAATACGATCAGCCACTTGGCATGGCTATTAGACAAAATACGTGGAGCTGACATGAAGAGTTATATGTTTATATTTCTGCTTTTATTTATATAGTTCCTTCCAAACCATCAACAGTTTGATATTAATTGTGCTAAGATAGGAACGTAGAAAAGCTACATTTCGGTTTTTTATAACCATTCCTCTATATAAAATTTGTCAGAGTAAATGTATTTTCGTTATATTTCATAAAATCTCGGTTTCATATCAAGGAATGATCAATGCAGGGATGCATTTAATATCCCTAATATTAAATGCATATATTTCAATTATGGTAGAGAGTAGGTATTGCATGGAATTTTATTTATAAACAAAATAAAAGTTTTTACAACTTTTTGTTTTAAATTTACATGACTTTATAGGACGCAGAAAATATTGAACTTTTAATTTGTTATTTCAGTTTCACTAGGTAATGTACTGTTATTATTAAATGCTTTGATAATTCTGGTAAGTTGTTATATATTCTACATGATAGGTAAATATGACTACGCTGACCGTCATATAACTAATATTAGTCCTCACCCACAGACGCTTTTGTATTGGGGCATATAAGTATATTATATGGCTGCAATTATACTCTGTTCAAATGGGTATGAACTTTCTGTATGAAAAAAAATGTGTCTGAACGTTTTTTTATTTGGGCTTGTAGTTTTTTTGCAAATTGCTAATTTAAGAAAAAATATAAATTAAGAAAAGATCAGACAAAAGATGTTTATTGTTGCACAAAAAACAATACCCCACTATAAAAACAAAAGTCACCCATCCTCTTGTCCCGGGCGAAGGAGTGGGGGCTGTAATATCGAACGAAAAAAAAACCTCATCAATTAGTTTCATCTATTATTTTTATTTAACATCAAGACAGGAGGTTCTCAAAATGTTGGTGATTAACCTTCATACAATAGAACAATCGATTTTCAATCTTTAACAATTTGCAAATAAAATACAAGCCGAAATAAAAAAAGTTCAGAGAAAAGATGTTTATTTTTTCACAAAAAAACAAAATTTTAAATGGGTTCCCATTTAAAAACAAAAGTCACCCCCTCCCCCTGCCAAGGGTTGAGGGGTTGGGGGGTGGATATTGTGTCCAAATGATTTCCCCCTCGGAATCCAACAATTTTTGTTTAAAGTTTTTTTTGATTATATTATATATATATTATATCGTTATTATATATATATATATATATATATATATATATATATATATATATATATATATATATATATATATATATATATATATATATATATATATGTATATATATATATATATATATATATATATATATATATATATATATATATATATATATATATATATATATATATATATATATATATATATATATATATATATATATATATATATATATATATATATATATATATATATATATATATATATATATATATATATATATATATATATATATATATATATATATATATATATATATATATATATATATATATATATATATATATATATATATATATATATATATATATATATATATATATATATATATATATATATATATATATATATATATATATATATATATATATATATATATATATATATATATATATATATATATATATATATATATATATATATATATATATATATATATATATATATATATATATATATATATATATATATATATATATATATATATATATATATATATATATATATATATATATATATATATATATATATATATATATATATATATATATATATATACAAAAACTGACTCACCCTGTATATATATATGTATATATATATATATAATATATATATATATATATATATATATATATATATATATATATATATATATATATATATATATTATATATATATATATACATATATATATATACAGGGTGAGTCAGTTTTTGTAGACAAACTTTAACAGGGGATAGAACGCACGTTTTTAAAAAGAAAAGTGCCTATAAATATATGGCCGATCTAGCTTCCTAAGGAAGATACAAGGTGTTAAAGTTTCATTTTTTTTACATTAATGTGTAATATTTTCTGAACGGAATGATATATTCACTAAATATTTTACACATATCTTAACCTGCATAGGATCAACATGTTGTACTGTTCCTGTCGAAAATACTATAGTGGATGTTACTTTTTTCGGGTACTTCGGATATTCTGCATAATGGAACTTTTTTTTCGTACGCCACTGACATTATCTAATACATATTTCTAAAATAACGGCCCCTTAGTAACAATTTTGATCTCTTGTAATTTTGCTCTAACTACGACAGTTTTAGAGATATTGGCCGTTGTTTCTCTGACAGATATATATATATATATATATATATATATATATATATATATATATATATATATATATATATATATATATATATATATATATATATATATATATATATATATATATATATATATATATATATATATATATATATATATATATATATATATATATATATATATATATATATATATATATATATATATATATATATATATATATATATATATATATATATATATATATATATATATATATATATATATATATATATATATATATATATATATATATATATATATATATATATATATATATATATATATATATATATATATATATATATATATATATATATATATATATATATATATATATATATATATATATATATATATATATATATATATATATATATATATATATATATATATATATATATATATATATATATATATATATATATATATATATATATATATATATATATATATATATATATATATATATATATATATATATATATATATATATATATATATATATATATATATATATATATATATATATATATATATATATACAAAAACTGACTCACCCTGTATATATATATGTATATATATATATATAATATATATATATATATATATATATATATATATATATATATATATATATATATATATATATTATATATATATATATATATACATATATATATATACAGGGTGAGTCAGTTTTTGTAGACAAACTTTAACAGGGGATAGAACGCACGTTTTTAAAAAGAAAAGTGCCTATAAATATATGGCCGATCTAGCTTCCTAAGGAAGATACAAGGTGTTAAAGTTTCATTTTTTTTACATTAATGTGTAATATTTTCTGAACGGAATGATATATTCACTAAATATTTTACACATATCTTAACCTGCATAGGATCAACATGTTGTACTGTTCCTGTCGAAAATACTATAGTGGATGTTACTTTTTTCGGGTACTTCGGATATTCTGCATAATGGAACTTTTTTTTCGTACGCCACTGACATTATCTAATACATATTTCTAAAATAACGGCCCCTTAGTAACAATTTTGATCTCTTGTAATTTTGCTCTAACTACGACAGTTTTAGAGATATTGGCCGTTGTTTCTCTGACAGTGTAATGTCGTTATTATATTTTTTTTCTCGAATTTTCTATATGACTTATAAACGAACGCTTAGATTTTTTCATGTTTGGGGGATAATGCCTATTAATTAAGGCGCATAAAACAAGCGGTAAGAATGTTCAAAAACTTGCACAGTGGCGGGGTGGAAGGGGTGCTCCACCCCTTTCGTAAACAGAACATCTACGCCAGACTATTTAAAAAAAAACTGTTATTTTCGTTATCTACATACAGTTTAACAAAAATAATGTCCCTTCTTCTGTTTCGAAATTCCTGTGCGGTTCCTAGTTATTTTGATTTTTAGTGTTTGATGTGGTACTAAATTAAGTAATTTATTTATTAGCAATACTAATTATCGGCTAAATATTTAATTCTTTCAACGAAACCTACCTAAATATGGTGTGTTAAGGATTCTAAAAAGCCGAAATCTCTTATTCTTTATCTTTTTCCAATGTAGTCAAAATAAATATTTGTTATATCAAGCCTTACTCAAATACAATACTTTTATATGTTGAAATCTGTTAAATTACAAATGTACTTACAATACAATAGATTATTGTGCAGTTGCCAAAAGCCTTAAAAATTTCCTTTAAGTTTTATTAAACTTGTGCATGTACCAATTTCTGTTTCAATTTTTGTTGTTGTTTGCTAAATAATTTCCATTTAAAACTAGCGTATTTGTAACTGTACGTAATAATTGCAACAAAATATTATACTCCTTGGAAAACAAGTAAGCATTATGTCATATTTTGAAACGACAGTTTTTTCGTATTACAAGTTTATCTACAAACAATTTTGCTTCATCTTGAATATTTTCACTGTTATTAATTATTATTTTTAAGATTAAAAAGTTATTTTATGTGATTTGCCAGATTTTAATTAGTGTAACATGCCGTTTACATTTACAAATAGCGAACAAGCCGACATTAATTTTATTTATAGGTTCGCAAATGGGAATTCAAGATGCGCAGCTAGGGAGTATCGAAGAAGATTTCAAAATAGACGACAACCTCATCATTCCGTTTTTGTGAGTATCCACCGTCGATTTGTTAACCAGGGTTTGAAAAATGTACCCGGGGGCCGACAGAACAACCGTGGACGAGATAGAGACCGTATATTGCGGGAATTTAATAGGAACCCAACGACAAGTACTCGACGTGCTGCTATTGCTCTTGGTATTTCCCAAAGTAAAATTTCCCGGGTTTTAAAACGGGATCACAGACGCCCATATCATTTTCAACCTGTTCAAGGTTTATGTTCAGGTGACGCTGAACGAAGACTTACTTATTGTAGGTGGGTTCTTAACTCCATTCAAAATAATAGGGATTTCTTATCCAATATACTGTGGACTGATGAATCTTGTTTTACTCGTCGTGGTATAGTAAATTTTCACAATCTGCATGTATGGGCACATGAAAACCCACATGCCATTCGACCACGAAGTTTTCAACATGAATTTAGTACAAATGTTTGGATTGGAATTTACGGCAACCACGTGTTGGACCTTATTTCTTGCCACAACGTGTAAATTCAGAAAATTTCCTACAATTTTTAGAACACCATGGTAATATATGGGAAGTCATTCCTTTGAATTTAAGAAGACAGTCTTGGATTCAACTTGATGGGTGCCCGGCCCATTATGGCAGAAATGTAAGAAATTGGCTAAACAATAACTATCCAGGGAGGTGGATAGGTGGAATATGCGAGGAATAGGCGTGGCCTCCCAGATCCCCCGATTTAACACCACTTGACTTTTTTGTGTGGGGATTATTAAGGAAATAGTGTATACCACTCCGGTTAATACACTTGAGGAACTTCAAAATCGCATTAGAGATGCTTGCAATGAAATAAGGGTGCATCATTTAGTTAACTTAAGACGTTCTATGATACGTCGCAGTGAAATATGTATTGAGAAGAACGGTTTACATTTTGAATAACATTGGTTCACATTTTGAACAAAGTATCTAATTTTATGTATGTAGGTACTAGTGTTATTGTTATTAATTCTTGTAATTGTTATTTATAAATCATTATTGCTAACATTTGTTATTTATTCCACAATTATTATTGTTAATTAAATATTGCTATAAATTCAAAAATGTTTATATCTCCATAAACATTAACATCAATGTTCATCTAATGTTTTTTTTGTAATTGTAATTACTTGGAAAGAGATAAAGAGATTTCGGCTTTTTAGAATCCTTAACAAACCATATTTAGGTAGGTTTCGTTGAAAGAATTAAATATTTAGCCGATAATTATTATTGCTAATAAATAAATTACTTAATTTAGTACCACATCAAACACTAAAAATCAAAATAACTAGGAAACGCACAGGAATTTCGAAACAGAAGAAGGGACATTATTTTTGTTAAACTGTATGTAGACAATGAAAATAACAGTTTTTTTTAAATAGTCTTTGGCGTAGTTTACGAGAGTTCTGTTTACGAAAGGGGTGGAGCACCCCTTCCACCCCGCCACTGTGCAAGTTTTTGAACATTCTTACCGCTTGTTTTATGCGCCTTAATTAATAGGCATTATCCCCCAAACATGAAAAAATCTAAGCGTTCGTTTATAAGTCATAAAGAAAATTCGAGAAAAAAAAATTATAATAACGACATTACACTGTCAGAGAAACAACGGCCAATATCTCGAAAACTGTCATAGTTAGAGCAAAATTACAAGAGATCAAAATTGTTACTAAAGGGCCGTTATTTTAGAAATATATATCAGATAATGTCAGTGGCGTACGAAAAAAAAGTTCTATTATGCAGAATAGTCGAAGTACCCGAAAAAAGTAACATCCACTATAGTATTTTCGACAGGAACAATACAACATGTTGATCCTATGCAGGTTAAGATATGTGTAAAATATTTAGTGAATATATCATTCCGATCAGAAAATATTACACATTAATGTAAAAAAAAATTAAATTTTAACACCCTGTATCTTCCTTAGGAAGCTAGATCGGCCATATCTTTATAGGCACTTTTCTTTTTAAAAACGTGCGTTCTATCCCCTGTTAAAGTTTGTCTATAAAAAACTGACTCACCCTGTATATATATATATATATATATATATATATATATATATATATATATATATATATATATATATATATATATATATATATATATATATATATATATATATATATATATATATATATATATATATATATATGTATATAAATATATTCTTTCTTACGATTTTTGGTTAAACTACTGTTAGTTATAATTGTTAGGTATAATCTTTTTGTGTTTTAGAAAACACAATTTAACAAAAATTATAATACCAAATAATACCAAATTCCTCTAATACCAAATTTCTATACAACATATTTAACAATTTTTCATATATATATATATATATATATATATATATATATATATATATATATATATATATATATATATATATATATATATATATATATATATATATATTTATATATATAAAAATAATATATAGCTGAAATAGCTAATAGACAGCTGAAACATATATTGAAGACACAATCACCAATTTATATTCTACAATGAAAATTAACATGGCAAATTTCAACAAAAGTAAATGGTAATGTTAATTATTGTATTCACATTGTACCTATTTCAAATTAAAAATTTAATTTTATACCGCGGTAAGTCATAAAATTTTATATATACAACATACCTACAGTTTTATATATAGAAGCATTTACAGATATACTATTTTAATATTTTTTAAATAAATAAATTGCTGATGACAGAGGTGAACGAACACCTCTGAGACGTCCAAAGAAACCAGAAGTACTCAAGAAATCCAACGTAAAAAACATAGGTAATGGTTAAGAAAAATAATCCGAAATCCGAATATTTTGAAATTTTGATGGATACATTTTTTTTGATATACCTATAATATGAGTCTTTTGACATAACCCACATTCGACTGTAGTCAGAGGCGTTTGATTGTATGATGGAAAAAGGGAAGGACTTTAGAAAAAAAGTATTAACGATTTTTTTAGAGGAAAACTATATACTCTTAATCAGCACCTTTAGAAATCTCTTTGTACATGATTACATCGTGGGTTCAAAGGCGCGTTTGAGATATGGGCCGTGAAAGAACAATGTTTTTCAACTTAAAATAATTTGTATCTGTAAAATGGATTCTCATATGAAAAAAGTGTATTCTTTATTTTTTGTTCAGAATAATGTATTGTACTAGTACGCTGATTAGAAACGCAAAGAATTTATTTAAATTATTTGTGTAGGCTATTTGTTACAAACATTGTAGGTATGTACAGATTGGTGTTGTTGCCTTATTAAATAAATAGTAATTTTGTTGTAGAATCATTTCATTTTAGCACAATATATTGTTCTGAACAAAAAATAAACAATACATTTTTTTCACACATTCCGTTTTACAGGTACCTACAAACTATTTTAAGCTGAAAAAAAATTTAACAGCCCATATCTTAAACACTTTTGAATTCACAACGATGTATTATTGTACAAAGGGGTTCCTAAAAGTCACGATTAAGAATATCTTACTAGTCTTTCTCTAAAAAAATCGATATTACTTTTTTTAAAACTTTTCCATCATAAAATCGAACGCCACTGACTATAGCCAAATATAGCTACGTCTAAATACTCACTCTATAGGTATATATATTCACTACTAAAATTTCAAATTATTCGGATATCAGGTGAACGAGATATGAGGGTGGCTTCATGAAAATTGACACTCGTGTGTGAGGGTGTGTGTGCGTTAATGTATTTTCGCGGCTCAAGAAAATCAGCAGAAGGCAAACTACTCCCGCCCACGCCAAGCTAGAAATTTTAACGAACGGAATGTTTACTTTGTTTCATAGTAATAATTTCTTACGTATTAAGCATCCTGTATAAACCACCGTCTTTTCTGTATCTTCTAAGATCTAGTACGATTAAACTCTATAAATCATATTATAATTATTACTTTATATATAATGGTTACATTGGTTTTCAATTCAATTATTTTACAGCTATGTACAATGATTTACATATGTGATTTCTATTAAATTAATTACCTAGGTGTAGTGTAGTAACGTGTTGTAGTAAAATAGTTTTTATTTTAATATTATGCAAACTAGTAGAAGCAAACACTACCGTAATTTTATAGTTTCCTTATATAAAATATACACATATTTCTTAAAGATTCTGAAGATACGTAAAAATAATTTATCAGCATCTTCAAATTACTTTTGGTACTAAACTAAATATTATCTAAGCTCGTAAACGTAAACTAACGTCACCTTCACAAGCCATTAGTATACGTCAAATTAATATAGTTAGCCAATATATTTAAAGTTACCCCTGACGATATTTCATATCGACGTAATCGAGTAATGCCAGTTAGCATTAGTTTGAAGGTGTCGTGCTAATTGATTGGGTAGCCTTATATTAAATTCGGTGTTTGAACTAATTGAGGGGTGAACAAAATTTTCCTAATTAGGGGATGATACTTCCACTTTAGGCGTTAACTAATGTTTCGGTTCGGACACCGAACGTTCTGTAGATTAAATCGATTCTAACAACAAGTAACAAGATCGTTTTTAATAACGAAAAAAATATTTCCGTATCTTCTTGGTTATATGAATCTATCCATGTTCCTGCGTATATTTTTCAATGGCGTGCATTCTGAGGTTTCCATTATTTCGGAAATTCAGGACTTTTTTACCGTACAATTATTGATAGAAATTAAGGGTGTAGGTAATAATTAAACATTCATTAACATATTATAATATATATATATATATATATATATATATATATATATATATATATATATATATATATATATATATATATATATATATATATATATATATTTTTTTTTTTGGAGGGTTTATCTTGGGATAGTAGCAATAAAACGACTGATTAGGTTACTTGACGTTTCGGTCCCTTTCTTGGGCCTTTTTCAAAAGAGTATTTTATTTTGTGACATATTTGACACAGGTAAATATGACAGTTTTTTGGAAAAACTGTCATATTTACCTGTGTCAAATATGTCACAAAATAAAATACTCTTTTGAAAAAGGCCCAAGAAAGGGACCGAAACGTCAAGTAACCTAATCAGTCGTTTTATTGCTACTATCCCAAGATAAACCCTCCAAAAAAAATATATAAAGATAGCAAAGAAATTAGAAGATAAAAATATATATATATATATATATATATATATATATATATATATATATATATATATATATATATATATATATATATATATATATATATATATACACATATATGTATACAAAATTTGCATACATTGAACAAACTATTAATGGATAGGTGATTTTTCTTATATAGTAGTCAAAAAAACTACGTACATAACAATACAAGTATACAGAATATTATTATATTGTCAAATGATAACAATATGCATAATAAAGTATAAAATAATAGTTAATTATATATATTTGTTGGCATCATTTCAAGCGATGTTTGTACATCTGCACCAACAATTCAATATTACAGACAATAAAAGGTCACTATAAGAGTAACACGAGACACTATAAGAGTAATTAACAATATAGTAAAATTTACAAATTTTAAATATAATACATAATATATCCCGACAGAGACATACAATAATCAATAAACTTAATTGTTATAAAATATTGAACAATCCCCATAATACATTGACAGATAATGTCAAACCAAAAGCCTGCTGCATGGAAACAGAAAAAACAACCTGAAATATGAAAAGCAATTAAGTATTGAATAGTGAAGGAATACAAATGGATATTATAAATGTTAAATTGTAGTAAGTATACTCGTATGTAAAGAATATTAAAATTGTATTAGGTTAAGAAGCGACGTCGAAATGATAGTGTCGTGATATAAACTAATAACTTAATAGTGAAATAAACATTGATTTATCAGACTATCTGGTACCTAGGTGTACGTATCTACAGAAACATTGTGATATATCTAGTACCCAGGTAGAGAACAATGAATCTTGTTTGAAAAACAATTTATAGATGTGTTAAGTATTCCTGATAGATCCTGTAGTTATTCGGTAGCGTATACCCAGGTTTTCAACATCTATAAAATCTTCTCAAATGATGGGAAAATGCTACAAAGCACAAAACACCAAAACTACGTAAACAAAAGTACCTTTCTCTAATAAAGTTAGATTAATAATATTAAAACGAACTTGTAGAATAAAAAGTAGATAATAAATTTCAATATATGATTATAAGTACTTACCACATAAAATGTCATGCAAATTTGAGCTCCATCTATTAAATAAATCGTTAAAATTTATTTTAACCATCACAGATTTTTAAACGCCATTTGTAAGTATTATAAAAATTTCAATAAGCGATACAGAAAACTAGTAAGACAGCAATGTGTAAGAAGGGTTGCCTATGTCATGGCATATTAAACACTTGTTAGTAGTTTATAGTAATTGTTTTATATATTTTGTTTTATATATTTTTAATTGTTTTATATATATACTTTTCACAAAACAAATATGAATAGCAAAGAATTTCAAAACTAATACACACACACACAATACACACATAGGGTGCCCCACAAAGTTTTCGGCAGTCTATATCTCGAAAACTATTTGCACCATTATTTTGAAATTTAGTGATTTTAAACAGTCGAAAGCATTGCCCATTTTTAGCATAAATTTACTTTATTTCACCTACCTGCACATTGCCGGTCACATGACACCAACTTCAAAATTTTTAATGAGGCATATTAGGGTATATTATTTTAATGGGGCATAATACAGGTTGTATTATTATAATTTTGTGATTGTCTGTCTAATATAAATCCAACGATACCATATTATTCAAGTATCTGCGGTACTACAGTAACGATAAACAACTTTTCATGAACACTCCTTTATTTTTATTTAAAAAAACCGTCGATAGATTAGAAACAAAAAAGGTATCCTAGTCCTAGCAACAGAAAGACATCACTACTTGTCAATAGCTATCAGTATTAGCAGATCTGGTGTTTTTAAAAATAGTAATATTATTATGCCGTTACATTTTACGAGACGACTACGTCGATATGCTACGCATCTATGGAGAATCCCAATAAACATCCCCAAAATAATGAGACCACCCCTATTGAGCTAAACCCGGAAGGGGTCCTACTAAGATTTTTTGGTTGGAAACTCAGAAGACAGTTCTCGATCGACCCTGCAAAAACCAGCTATTCACCCTATTGTTTGTAAATTTTCTGAACCATAATAAATAACCATAGTGGATGTTTTCTCATATAATGGGCGCTGGACTGTCAAAAATCAAAGGTGCCAAACATTTTTCTTAGGCAAAGTTGTAGAGAATATTATTATGTACAAAATGGAGAGAGAAAATAAAAAAATAATAAGAAACCACCACTATGGCAACACCCTGCAAGGGGTGTGGAGTGTGACCCTTTGGTTGGACTCTCGGGAGATACTCTCTTCCATCGACCTTAAAAAAATCAACTTGCCGGAATAATTTTTTTTTGGAAAATAATATTTTATTCTTCAAGTAAATCCCCATATATCAACGCGGTTAAAATTAAAATTAATTTGTTACCATACAATTCGGCTTTTGCAAAACAATAAATCGGATACGATGACCTAAATTTCATCTATGGCCATGAAGTTAATTGAAATTTATACGATGGGGTGAGTGAGGCTTTACTCTAATTAATGAAGAGTAAACGAGGAAAATGGGGATTTCCACAATTTTACCTCATTGGTCTATATGAATAAAACAAATCTTATGTAACATTCGTGCTTTGTTCGGGAATATCAATAGTATGCAGATGTATGCTGCAACGGAGGCGTTGCAATGGAACTCTATATTTATGACAATAGTTATTCATATAAGTTGCAGAGAAATGCTCAAGTTCCGTATTCACTATCACTTATTGCACCGTTATTCTATGCAAGTTCACGTTTTGTCTTCTTGCATATTGTTGGTAACAGATAGCAATAGGTTCTCGCATGGATGACCTATTTAGGGTGTAAGTTTATTAAAATGGGCAGTTAGGCAGTTACATATTTTTTAATCACCATTAAAATGTATTCTAACAAAAATTCAGTTTTACTTACATGTGGCAATGCTGCCAAAAACATGAAAATAAAATTGCAATATCACGATATTGATATTTATATAGAATTTTTGTTTTTGCATAGATGTAAGTATTCTATTTTTTCATCATTTTTTAATGTTTTGAGATCGATTGGAATTCAATTCAGCACAAAGACATTATTCAGATACAAAACTAATTATTGTTAAAAATCTAAAAATCTGCTACCTACACTATAAATAATTAACAAAATTATAAAAAATAATTAACAAAATATATATTTACTCGCAAATCGTTGTCTTAATCATTCTAAATTTAACAGCGAGAGGAGAAGAGATGTAGCAATTTTCTTAAACAAATAATTCAAATAGCACAAATCCCACGTACCTAGAACGTGTCTAATATTTTTAAACGGTATACTTTTATTGTCTGTTTAGTAACTGTACGTATACGTATTATTAAGTACGTATACGTATTAGCGATCGAACGAGTTATAATTTATTTATTTTACGTTCAATCATCGCATTTAATTGGATTTTACCATTTCTGACGTAAAACTAATCATAAGCTCAGATACACTTTTATGTGAAAGCTGCAAAATCGGTGGAGTACAATGAAAACTGACATTGCACCAGGACAATGCCAGTTTCAACTTACGTAACACGTAACAACAAAAATATGGCCCGATTATATCTTATTGATGGTATAATCTTTTTGATCTTGAAAATATGCACCACATTTGACCAACAAATTATATGAATTATATTAATTTAATACTACATATACCTACCTTTATATATATGGTATGATTCGAAATGAAAGTAGATTGATTTTCTGAACACGAAATGAGTTTCGTAATAGGACAATTGCATTGATTGTTGACAATTGCATTGAACATATGACGTTAGACTAGTCATGTTCATTCTGTTGGTACCTATGTTAGTTGTGACATGATATGTCATATGTACAAAATACTCGAACCAAATATTCCAAGTTTTATGAAACTTGCTTGAACTGCGTCTACTGCGATAGTTAATTTCTGCACGCTGTTCTTAAAATATTCTTCCGTAATGTAATTTTATTTTCCAGGACAATTAAATTGGCCCTTCCCATCTGCGCATGGGATCTGTCGTGTGGCATCTTCCTTGGAGCCGAGCACACTAGGGAATATGAAACAGATTAACCTCGCTAGGTACCAAGAACAACAAAGAGATCTGCCCGAGTTGCTTATAAAAGTTGTTCTCAAATTGTAATTGAAATATTGTATGTAATAATGATTCGCATAATATAATAATACATTAATTTCATCCCATCATAAAATAGATATTTATGATACAACTGTGAAAAGTACATGTTTAAGGCACGCATATGAAAGTTTGCGGATGGAGCGAAGCGAGCTCTGTAATCCATTATAAGTGCCTTAAACATGCTTTTCACACGTGTATCATCTAACATATTTTCTCATTCATGTATTAAAAGAATTGGTGGACCTTTAAAGTATTTGCCTCGTAACTATTCCAAACAAAGCCCAAAAGTCAAAAAATGCATTCCTTCCATTTCCCTCTACAATATTTCGTTGACCGAACTACAATCATTTGAAATATTATTTATAATAATATGTAGGTGTATATATATATATATATATATATATATATATATATATATATATATATATATATATATATATATATATATATATATATATATATATATGTATATATATATATATATATATATATATATATATATATATATATATATATATATATATATATATATATATATATATATATATATATATATATATATATTATGTATATGTATAATACATGTAATAATAATATGTTGTTTATGAATCGTAATTTTATCAATTAATTTGCAGTAAAAGATTTTGCGGTACCTATATACATATTTAGTGTGTGAATAGAGGAAAATATTAATAAAAAATATGGTACAAACAAATTGAATTTTTGTTTGTAAATCAATTTACCACTCTTATCCGCATATGTTAACTCTCACCAACATACTTGTGAAATAAACAAGTACATGTAGTTAATTTATTCGTAGTTAATTAAAACGGTCGAAACTATATACACAATAATTCTCTGAATTGCAGCTGTATGTAATGCAAAATATACGTATTTGAATCGCATCATATTTATTATTCATATACCAAAATGGTATATAAAAGAGAAATATCAAATATGGAATCATATTTTGTATATATATATATATATATGTATATATATATATATATATATATATATATATATATATATATATATATATATATATATATATATATATTTATTATTTATTATATTTTATTATTTATTATGTATGTTGTATTTTATATATTGTACTTTACCCTTGACTACTGCGCATTTATATTTACCTGTTTGAATTTATTTAGTTGTACCTTGCTAGTATTGGAGCATTCATAAATGAGAATATACAACTTAACAAAATTTATATTTTTTTTATTACAAACCGTTTTAATTCGAAAACATACCTTTGAACAGAAGATTAAATGATTCCTATAACTACAAAATTTTATTAAAATACCTATTCTAATTTATGTTTTCAACCAACCATGTTTTTATTTCTTCACAAAATCTAAATTCGCGTTTATTTTACAATATTCTAGTACTGGAGTATAGGCATACCACAATACATGTATAGTAATACTTGGCTGCATACTTTCCTGAAACCTTTGTATATTTTTATCGATAATATAGATCACTATACTATAGATCATATAAAATAATTGCAGAAATATTCTTAAAATTTCAGTTATTCGGTGAAGCCACCGATAATATAGATCCCTATGTAGATCTTTATAATATTATGCATTAAATTAGAAGCATAGCTTCCCTGATGAAAGCTGTGAAAATTTGTGGAAAGCTAATTGAAATATCTTAATTTGAGCTCTTACTTTGATACAATTGATGCTGGTAAGTGTTTATCTGGGTCTATTTTGTTATAGAAATATTTTATTTTTGATTCATGAATTATTTATTTAGCTAGCAATTATTAATTTGATCAGATATGTAGGTACCTTAATTTATCATTCTGATGATTTTGTAGGCGTTTTCAACTTCACTGGAGGACTGGGGCTGGTCCGGATTACTCCAGGTCCTTTTTAATATCTAAAACCACGCAATTTTCGCTGCACGAAAATAACCACTTTTCGTGGCTTAATGGTTGATGGTTGCTGTCATGATAAATATAAATTTAATGATAATATTGCTTTAATTAAAAAAATTAATTTTATTACCACACGTTTTGTGTTTTCGCATAATATGCTAATTTTTGTCTCATTATATAGTTATTTACTTTAGTTTATTATCTTAAGTTATACATTCGTTATATTCAAAATAAACTTTGACTTTTTGATCAGTATGAAAGCATGACTTTTTGATGAGTTATAATTGATAAATATTGATAAATTCTTTATTGATATAATTGCAGATATTAAATCAATATTAAATCATTATTAAATCAAAACACCATCATTAAAACATTAACTGGTTACATCACACAAATTATAGCGTATCAATTTTTTTCATTAAAAATAAAAGGATAATATGTTTACATTAATTGGATACACTTAGCTGCTATTATTAATAAAAAATACACTTTCAGTAACAATGTTAATTAAACCATTAAATTAAATATCTAGGCGGTACACACGGAAACTATTTTTTTAAAATTGACACGGCTTTGATTTAAATAAAATTAAAATACTTCCTAAATGTATCTTTTATTCCAAACCCTGTAAGACAGGTAAAATGAAGATTAATTTATGTACTCACAATAATTATCCATGTTTCTGGTTTGAAAGATAAGCGCAGCCAACAGCTACATCATTTCATCTGATTTGCATATTTTTCAACTTTAAAACATTTTCAGATTACACATAAGTGGTGTTTCTCATAAGCGAAAAGCCGCTATCATTTTTGACGCACGAAGCAAAGACAAACATAATTAGGAAGGGTGATCTTTATTTGCATAACAGCGGCGGCGGCGACGTTCCAGGCTGCTGAGTTGGTGTTTGTCATTATCATCATCCCAAAGGACGTCCAGTTTGCATGTGGCGTTTCACCGCGCGTCACAGATAAATGTTTAATACTCGCAGTGGTTGCTATAATTGGATGACAATATTGTTACCGAAGAACGCATCCTACGGGATGACCCGTTTATTTGCTTAATTCTAATCATGAACATTTCATGATTAGAATGAAATTATTTAGAAATATAATAATACATATTATTTATACACACATTTACATAAATAGTTCATATTATTTGTAGGGCACTAGTTTCCATATTCATACACTCGTTTCATGATATTATGGTCAAAGATATGTTGAATATAGAGAACAACATATAGAGAATATAGAATATATGTTGTCTGTATAACTGAATATAATCTCAATAGTGATATTAGTAATGGGGAGTTTTTCCCAATTTCATATATAGTTTCAGAAGTGATCGAATGTTGTACTTTTATTAACTAATTATATATATATATATATATATATATATATATATATATATATATATATATATATATATATATATATATATATATATATATATATATATATATATATATATATATATATATATATATATATATATATATATATATATATATATATATATATATATATATATATATATATATATATATATATATATGTACATGTTCAGGAGTTGTTAGCCGATCGTTTCCTTGTGTTTTAGTATCGCCATTATTATTTACAATTCCAGTACCGTAATTCAAAAATGCTATAACTCTTTTGTGCTTGATTTAGATCACAGCAGGAGGTATAAAACGCCAAGGGGCAAACCCAGCAAATGCACGATACAATTTTCTACTTCAAGTTTTCAACTATTGCAACTGATTAAAAAACAACTATTGCAACTGATTAAAGTGCAACCGTTATTTCTGCGTAACCTCTAGCAGTGCATTATTATTTATAATACTATTAAATTTATACCATGCCAAAAACCTCGCTAAATATAATTAGGTTGAACAACATAATAGAGCAATTAACAAGCACAATATTCTATAATTTCAAAGGATTTTGCAGTGGACCTTTTACGTTCCATTGTTAAATCAACCCCATGCTTAGCGACCCTAAAAATTATGTAATATCAGTCCATAAATATAAATTCGCAGCTTAATGTGTATAAAACTGCTATGACGTAAAACATATTAAAACTCTGGTATTATAATATATAAGATATATAAGTAGGCGCCAGAACTTAATCATAAAAACATACATACGTAAAAACATCTAAAGATAATATATCACAAACGATTTAAATAATAAAGTGTAACGAACAATCAGGCAACAGTCAGTATATGTTGGTTAAGCAATTTTTGGCTATTCTGCAATATCAGTGCAATTTAAATATCCACCAACAGAATAAAAACTATATTTGAGCAACATTTTATTTGTTCTGATTTTAAATATTTCAGGATTATTTTATTTCTTGAGAGAAGCTGGTAGCTTATTGTATAATTTTATGGACATTACTGTTGGACCATTTGCTACGAGAGACATTTTATGTTGAGGTAGTTATATTAAACATAGGTCTTAAGGAGTAACAGTTAAATTTGCTATATTGTCAATAAATATATCTGAGTTGCATTTAACATAATACACGCAATTCAAAATATATAAGCAATAGATAGTTCAGATCCCTAATTCATTCTGGAAATAAGTTTCTGCAGGAGTGTCTCATTCCCTTAAATTTTAGGGTTCTAGTAACTTTATTTTGCAGAATAAACAAATTAACCATTTTTTGCCATTTCCCAAGCAAATAATGCAATCATTGAGTCTTGATTGTGCATTTCCAAAATAATATATTTTTAAAATTTCTAAACTTACATAATTTCTTAATTGCCATAAGGCAAAACAAGTAGTGTTAAGTTTATTTATCAAAATGTCAATGTGATTACCTAACCTAAAAATTTAACAGAGTGGCTTTGAATTATACTTTTTCCATCAATTCTAACTAGTAGACTTTGGATTGAGTTTTCTGGAGAAAATAATATGAAATTTGTTTTTAGATTATTTAGTACAGGACCATTATTAGAACAGTAATCCTGAATATTCAATATAGACTTCATTGCATCAGAGCCGAGTTCGTCAAAGTGTTTTGATGATACCGAAGATATGTATCATCTGCAAATCATGTTTTTTCTAATTTTGACATATAACATGAGACTTTTCAAAACCCTTTGACGTCTTACTTTTCACAACCAGTTACGAAAAGTAAAATATTAAGCAACTGGTTGTAAAGCTCAGTACATAGTAGGTTATTTAGACCTGACAAGCTATAAAAGTGACGAGCTGTCACACCGTTACAACCTACTGGAGTTTTCTTCTCATAAAATATAAAATTCGCGAAAATTAGAAAAAAGTTTGTATGAAACACGTTGGGAAATACTATTTTGTGTAACGAGCAGATTTCTGCGGAACGAGCGCTAGCGAGTTCCGCAAAAGGATGCGAGTACTTTTCCCAACTGGTTACATAAATAGCTATTCCATTAACTCTGAATTTTTATATATTTATTTATATTGAATTAAAACAAAATAAAACATACATGGAAACGTGGCCACATCACTGACATACACTATTTATATTAAATTATTTGCCTCGCACTCTCTCTGTGCATCAGATCTCTCTTAATGCGTCATGTATGTACCTGATATAATGAGTTCTTATCCTTTAATTTTTACCAACAAAGGCTGATGAAGGCGTCAGGTACCAATATTTTCGTGAGTGGGACAGTCATAACTCATAAAACTATTAGGGCTAGACGCAATATTGATGCCAGATGTTTTTAACTACATATTTCATATTTACGTCAATTTTATCCAGGTGATTATTTGCGTTTCAAGTTAATTACTGGTGTGTAAGTGAATTTTATATTCTTCACCCATGAATCATTTCATAGCAAAAAAAACCAATTCCCATCATTTTACTATTACCAATTATGTATATTTATTCTTTAAAAAATTCACAGCTTTACAAGGGTTAATGCTGCTTGTTTTGAAAGGCAATATGCTAGGTATTATCGGCGGCATGGTTTCCTTATTATGCTTCATAGTGAAAGCCATCAGATGGAGAAACATTTGGAGGCATGAAACTTCAAACATAAACTGCAATTCAAACGTTAATGAGTTGGATTTATTTTATATCTATGGTAAAACTCTAACGTGTCAGATTCATATTTCATAACAGTTAAAATCTTACACATATCAAAACAATTGTCATCGAATTATTCAATCGATTAATTAATAATTGCAACTGCCGCTTGTATTGATATATGACAATATAAATGGTAGATATAAATAAATGTATAATATATTCCTACAATTTGCTACATTTTAAACACACGCATCTCGAACATATACGAAGTTATGATTCAATAAGGTATACCTGTTAGAAGGGGAAACAGGAAATTAGATTTCCAGGTTAAACTTGGAGCAACTTCAAATATAAATTCTGCGTTGAATTGGCAGAATCGTATTAAAGTTGAACTACCAACTGCATGCCTTATAAAATTAGTTGGAATTGTTATGTAAGACCCCGTTTTTAATAAATATCAAAAAATCAGTTCAAACAATAATTTTATATATTATATTAAAGTAATTATGTTATAGAATGAAAAATAAGCTGAGATAATGCACAAAGTGTAAGTACTATTTCCATACTAAGCTAGAGGTTCGAGTGAGTTAGACGATGGAGAGTAGAGATTTAAATATTGGAAAGTGCATTATCAGTGGTTCACGCTGCTAATTTAACAACTATACTGAAACTTTCGCCAACTGAAGCTACATGTTTGGTCGACCTACTAAACTCCTGGAATTTATTCTCTACATTAATAGTAGAAGTGCACGAGTCATTTATATGGTTCCCAAAATCGATGTTATTTTGAACAACATGAAGTGAACAATTTTACAAAATTAGGAAAATTACATGAGAAGAAGTAAATCATTTAAAGTTTGTGAGCAATAAGTAAGATAATATGTTGGCAGATTAGTAGTAATAGTAGTAATCACATTTAGTGTTATTCTTGTCAGATCTAAATAAAAATTTACATGTACAAATTGTACCCAAAAAAAGTCGCACCTTCAGTACTGCAAAAAAGAACGCACAATTAATGACACCAGCCTTAGGATGACCTTCTGAAAAAAGAAATGCGTTTACTGACGAAAGGAGAATACTCTTTCGCCAGTGACATGGTACGAGTCCATAGGTAAAGTTAACTTATAGGGAAGAAGTCGAGTGATATTTTGCTTTATTGTCAAGAACGTGTAATTTGTATTCCTTTACAGGGATTCATTAAAATCATGGTATGTCACAGGCGATGAGGATTTAACGCACGGAGAAAAATGCATACTTTTTTCTCAATTAAAGAGCTTAATAAGCTTGTGCGGTCTCTGCCTATATCCATCGGCATAATGCGGCGTTACGAGTGCTGTATTACCATCTACGGCACTTGTAACGGTATAGATCAGACACCGGTGTGGCCTTAAGCCTCGGGGGATATTAGGTCCGTTGTGGGAAATGAGATGTCCCGTTTATACTGGAGCTCTGGATTCATTCAGACGTTGTGTATTCCCCACCGTCAGACAGATACAAGCAAATAAGCCTGACGGAGTCCTCCTCGACCTCCAGCTCAAGATGATGTTTTCGGCCCCAGCCGAAAAGAAAATCGTCATGAAAAAGGGGGAGAAATGGACAAAATATCTAGCTTTACTCTCCGAAGTCCGCAGGCTGCACCCGGGTTATTCTGTTAAAATAGTGGTTCCTATTATTTATTCTCTCGTAGGTATGCGAAACGTTCTCAGAAAATCATCCCGGCATGCCGTCAATCAGCAGAAGTCATAGCCGGGAAGGTCCAGAAGGCCATCATACTTGGTTCATTGCGTCTACTCAGAACACTAAACACTATATATAAGTTAGCCACATAACGATAATAATAATAATACGTTATCACATATGTATGACTAATATGGGTTATTAGTACTAATATTGTATTAATAGTTTTACACAAATATAATATTTTTATATATAGGTACCTTCTTGACTTATCAGTCAACAAGGTACCTATATAAAAAAATATTATTTTTGTGTTTTGGACATCCGCTGTCTTGAATATGGTTATGATTATTTACGACGTCTCCATTTCCTAAGATAGACACTTAGGAAATGGAGACGTTCTAATTGTTCTAATCGGTTAAAGACATATTTAAGGAGGGCATGGCGTTACGTGTAATAGTAATATGGTCTTTCTTTACTACTTCGTATGTCAACTATGACGTAGTTTTAGTAAGATATGAGTTTTTCACACACTCAACATCTATAGACGCTTGGTGGCATATAAATTATATATATATATATATATATATATATATATATATATATATATATATATATATATATATATATATATATATATATATATATATATATATATATATATATATATATATATATATATATATATATATATATATTATATATATATATGGAGTATCCACTGTCTCTAGAAAAAAAAGCTAAATCAAAAAACAATGAAATATTTACTACATTCCAACTTGGACTGAGTTTAGCTCAAGTAATCGGAAGCAACACCAAGCAGTTGAGGAGTGATCAAACAAAACGCAATATATCCACTTTTTGGTCATTTGCAGTTAGGTACAGTGCACCTGTTTTAGGTATGAAATAAATCCATTGGCGACCTCAGATTTATTCAAAATGTAATAATTCCCATTGAAATTGAGCCTTAAATGTTAGCGATTCAATCAAAACGTAATAAAACCAAAGTGTTGTAAAATTTATTTTGTTTTCAATCAAATTGTAATAAATCCAGCTGCCGGTAAAGTAAAATTCTTTGTTAAAATTGAATGTTTATCAAGTTAAGTTCAACATAAGTTCGGTAGAAGGAGACATCCAACTTTAGTAGAAGTTAGCAGAAGGTTTTTCCTCGCCTGCTTCAGATTGCTGTGGAACGTGCTTGAGACTAAAGCACCAAATAAGAATGGGAAGAGATAAGCAAAAGAAAAATACTATGATAATGCAATATCGACTCCATACTAGAAGAGCAAAAACTTTTTACGAATTAACTAAAGAAAAGCCAGATTCACCTCTGACATTTTTCTTTGATTTGCAGCAGGTGCAACCACTGCCTAGAACTCTGATGCTTTTTATGCACACCAAATTAGTTTCTATGTATTCTGTTGCTTGTATATGCAATCTAAAAATCCCACATCTTTTACATGGACTGAAGACTTAGCAGGGAGAGGTTCTGTTCAAATAGTGTCTCTCTTTTAAATTACCTTGACTCCATTAACATAGATGGCTTAAAAATGCTGAGGTTGTTCCGTGACGGATGTGGTGGGCAGAATAAAAATTTACATATAATACATGCACTCTACTTTTGGCTAAAATTTAAAGCCCCTGCACATGTGAGAGAAATAAGAATAATCGACCATGTTCAAGGACATACCTTTCTTCCGGCAGATCGAGTGTTCGGCAGAGTTGAGAAGTCATTACGGATCATCCATTTTGTCAAGTACAAATTGGTGTATAAAAATTCTAATTTATTCTAATTTTGGTTAAAATAGAAAGAATTTCCTATTTGAAACGAATTTATCTGAGAAAAGAGAATAACAAGAAGATAACAACAATGAAAGTGGTTGGTTTCCAGAATTTGAGATGAATCGCTAACAGAAGCTCCAAAAAATTTAATGAAACCAGGAAAAATCGATCGAAACTTAAGACAGGAAAAAGTGGCACTTAATATCGCCATTCCAGAGAAGAAGAAAAAATCTCTAAAACATCTTGTGGATGAACAGTCCACAATGGATGGATGACTAACAGTTTTCTTGGTATAGAAGCCTTTTAAGTGCTGATGTGCAAATCCTTGAACGAGAAGAGCCAGAAGAACATGAGCTATGTGACTGTTTAGAACCTGACCATGGTGCTCACATTTATTTTTTTTGTTTTTTGTTTATTGCAATTATGTTCGAAATAGGTTAAGCATTAGTTTTTTAGCAACAGTTTTTTTTATTCCAATAAAATTTATTAAAACGTCAACTACCAATCAATCAAATCGTAATAAATCCAGTTGAGTCAATCAAAACGTAATAAATCCAGTTTTTTTCCGTGATTTACTCCTCATATCATACAAGAGCTACAAAATATATTGTTGTTATGTTGTTGTTATGTTTTATCCATTCTGCGCATTATATATGCGCATTATATATGCGTCCAAATGACTTTTTTTAATCTCTAAGGCGTTTCCACTAAAAGTTTTTTTCGTTTTTACGTATATTTTTTAAAGCAATATATCCCATTGCGTTTTGTTTGATCACTCCTCAGTTATGGAAAATAAACTGAAGATGGCAGATGTGGCAGTCTACACATATTTCTCAGTAGATCTCTCGTCTATGTGTTTATGAACTTGTGATGTAAATAA
Organism: Tetropium fuscum; assembly: GCA_964058915.1. Taxonomy (NCBI): domain Eukaryota; kingdom Metazoa; phylum Arthropoda; class Insecta; order Coleoptera; family Cerambycidae; genus Tetropium; species Tetropium fuscum. The sequence goes on along the minus strand of CAXKVY010018531.1, from coordinate 84,474 downwards.
AATATACACTGAGCTCGTAAAGTTTGGAATAAATTCAATTAATCGTTACTGAAGGATTTTCACAGGAAATCCTCGGACACGTCAACCTTATTTTATAAAATGTCACTTTTTTCAGACATCGATTTTTTTTTTGTTTTGTTCGTTTTTGAGCTATGACGTCATCGACAATTTTTTTAAATGACAACCCATATATTTTTTCACGGATTTCGATAGAGCACATTTTTCTGAGTGCGAATATGTCAAAAACATAGTACCTTTAACATTAAAGTTTTCGAGATATTCGGTTGCAAAGTTTATAAAATGTACCATGGCACCATGCATAAGCTATCGGGCGGGTCAAGATTTTTAATAGCTTATTGATTCTAATAGCTTATAGCTTATTACATTTTAAAAGATTAAGGAGTAATATTATTTATTTTGGTAGCTTATCGAACATTTTGAAAGATTTGGGAGTAATCTGTTTAATTTTTTAACAACAATTTAAACAAATAAAAAAATATTTTAACAAATAAATGATAAATAATTAAAGTAAAAAATAAAATCAGAGTAAATTTTCAAAGTGACCTCCATTCACTTCCTGGCAATATCCCATCCGCCACTGAAACTCCTGCAGAACCTTACCAACAGTATCGGGTTGAATGGTTCGAATTTCATTGCGAATTCTGTCCTTTAATTCTTCGATGGTATTTGGTCTATTGAAATAGACTTTGCTCTTTAAATAGCCCCATAAAAAGTAGTCTAGGGGAGTGAGATCTGGAGATCTAGGGGGCCATTCGATAGTTCCCCTGCGACCAATCCAATGGTTAGGAAATACATGGTTTAAATAATCGCGAACGATCACTGCAAAATGGGGTGGTGCACCGTCTTGTTGGTACCATATCGTGTGATGGGGCAGATCTGGATCTACGTCATTTGGGTAAAGTACCGCAAGTGCAGGGACTAAGTCGTCTCTTAAAAATTCTAAATATATTTCACCTGTTAATACGCCTTCAAAGAAAAATGGGCCCAAAATACGATTACCTACAATACCAGCCCAAACGTTAACTTTTTGTGGAAACTGACTACGAGTTTCCATTTTCCAGTGTGGATTTTCAGGAGACCAATATCTACAGTTTTGCCGGTTAACTGTGCCGTCGAGATAAAAGGTAGCCTCATCAGAAAAAACAATATTGCGTAAAAATCCGTCGTCATCAATCAGGCGTTGCAACATGGTTTGGCAAAACTGTAACCTACGGTCAGGATCATCTTCGTTTAACTCTTGGACCAAAACCACTTTATACGGATGCCATTTGTTCAATTTCAAATATTTCAAGACGGAGCTGTGAACTATTCCGTTGTTTGCCGCCACTTGGCGGGTGGGTAAATGGGGATTTTCTTGAAGCTCTAGTAGAACATTCAATTTAACATCTTGTTGCACTGGTGGACGACCCGTTCTAGGGCGATCTCTCGTATGACCCACTTCTAAAAACTTTTGTTCTATTTTGCTAACGGTGGACTGTGTAATTGGTTCTCTGTTTGGATATTTGTTGTTAAATAAACGGCAAACTTCTACTTGTGTGCGAGCTCTGTCCCCGTAACCGATCATCATCAAAATTTCGATTCTTTCCCTTTCACTCAAACGACGGACCATTTTTAAATAAAATGAATTATGATGGAATAATGATTAATCAACTTACTTAATGATATTATTCAACTGATTAAAACACAAACTTGCGAGGAAAAACTTCAAAATTGTGACAACTGTCAAAACTGTTGTTTTTCCTGCGCTTTCTTGATAAATGATTAGCATTTGGTCATCGCTTGTATAATTCATTCTTAAAACTTTGCAACCGAATATCTCGAACACTTTAATGTTAAAGGTACTATGTTTTTGACATATTCGCACTCAGAAAAATGTGCTCTATCGAAATCCGTGAAAAAAAATATGGGTTGTCATTTAAAAAAATTGTCGATGACGTCATAGCTCAAAAACGAACAAAACAAAAAAAAATCGATGGCTGAAAAAAGTGACATTTTATAAAATAAGGTTGACGTGTCCGAGGATTTCCTGTGAAAATCCTTCAATAACGATTAATTGAATTTATTCCAAACTTTACGAGCTCAGTGTATATATACGTACGGTCCTAGTAAACGACAATGTCATGTACTAACAACTTGATTTTGAACGGAATTATAGAAAATAGTATAATAAATAGTAGATATATTATAATATAATATATTATAATATTAGTGTAGAGTATATATTATAATCCAGAGATTGTAGTATAACTTGACGGGCTATATTAGACCATTGTAATAGTAGTATATTTAGTGTACATGGTCTTCTTTTTTGCTGTTTCTTTTTCTTTCCTATTGGTATTTGTGATTTATTTAAATTCTGAAAAAGTATCGTGTTACCTATTAGCTGATATAGCCAAATCAATAGATTCAATCTTGATGTATAGTATAAAATGTGTTTAGAGATGGAGTCTCAGAGATATCTTGCCTCTCGATATGTGTAAGGAGGTCTGACACATTTTAAGATGCAGAAATAAACTGAATTTCCGCTCTCGGACATGAATGTCCAAAAGGGGACGTCATGAGATAATCTAGCCCATGGGGAATATATCCCGAATCAAAGTAAACCTGTGTACCTTGTCATTCTAGAAATTTATATTGTGTCGTAGTTGCATGAGTTCAACGACATGCTTGCAACGTTTTGCAATATATGACGTTATGTATCTTAGAAATTGTGTTGGTTTTATTAATGTAGAATTTTGTGTCGAGTAGAATATATTGTTTAAAATCTCAAATAATACTAGCCCACAAAATATTCTAAAATATACCGATATAGATCATGCAATCAATTTAACGAAGAACCAAAATTATGTTAAATTATGATAACTACATATTACCTAGTTTTGCTGTGTCGAGTGATTAACTGTTTTATGTATTAACAGGTTTAACTGTTAATTTGTTTAAGTTAATATAATGGGAACTAAGTGTGAACTGGACTTAATTTAAAAAATGATAAAATAAGATAATATGGAAAGAAGAAGAGTACATAAATTAAATACATTAGTTAGATCAAAGCTTGAATTTGGTTTAGAAATTGGAATGAGAGAATATATCTACACTAAATGAAATAGAAAATATGCACAATAATTTTTAAAGTGAAAACTTTTTCAGGCCCGCTCAGCACTTTTATTTTTGTGGGTGTTGAATTGAAGATTAGGCCGTCACGCGTCACGCTCGTCTATGTAACGGTCAGTCGAGTAAAGTCCACTCGTCGACTCAGATGAAGTTGACTAAGATGCGAGGGAGATAAACTTGAATCTAAAGTATTTACAGCATATTTTAGCTTCCATAGGCCTATTGTTTCATTCTTAGAATATAATAGCAGAAAGGTCACGGGCGTGTGTCATGGGCGTGTCACGGGCGTGTACGGTCAACGTGTATTAACGGATGCGGTATACGGGCCGACGGGTACAGTATATATTTTAAAATTTTACGTTGTTTTAAAAGACTGAGAATAAATCATTATTTTTAATTGAACCTAATTTAATATCATACAGGTGTGTACATATGTAAATGTGACATAATTTGCTATGTATGTATAAAACGTTATTCATCAACATAAGAAATAGTGTGTTTAAGATCACAAGGCGCACACTATTTAAGATCACAAGACACACAAGACGCTTGCTGCGTCTTACCAACAGCGATAATATTTCCTATTCCGGTAAGTTCTAGCATTTTTGAAGTGAAAACTAAAATGGGTATTAACAGGTGCGATATATTGCGGGTTGTGGTAATACGAGCGGACGGTTACAGTATATATTTTAAAATTCGAAAATTATAAGTTTTCACTTCTATCGTGTGGTCATAAGCACACATCCATGTGTTTAAGATATCTGTATTATAGACTCCATAATACTTATACAGTTTATTATGTAGTCAGGACATCGCACTTATTATATAAGTTTCTGTTTTCTGTATTCTGTACCCAATTGGTTCCGTATGCTTCCTGCGTGGTAAAACGTCTTGCCTAGGCCACCGATCAACCTAATATTGTAAAAAAGGTGAGTATGTTGCCTAGGGAAATTTCTCTCAAATTCGCCATGGAAGGCCAACGTTAGCCCAAAATGGATTCTCTGGTTATCTTGACAATATGTCAGGGGATTCATAAAGTACATGATCGACCATGTCATCTTCTTTTCTTGTTCACTTCTACATATGGTTGTTCAAATCTTCTTTGCCTTATATTGTATACGTGTTTCCTTTCCAGTATTCAGATAGGATTCCAATTTCAATCGTAGGTTTGCTCTAGACATTGCTTGATAATACTTTGCTCTATTTTCGCTGGGATATCTCAAGAGATTTCTAGCCGAGTCGGCAGCTACTTGTTTCATCCCATAGCTTCTTAAACTTCATATGGGTGTTTTTCTTGATCATTAATTTGCAATATCGCTGAAATTTGGTGATGTAATCTATTGAATAATGTGATGTACAACGACCAGGCTCAAAAATATTCAGGCTGGCTGCCTTTATTTATCAACTTCTATATTGTCACTGAATTGTGTCATTTCATCTAACATAATGAGATGTTATTCATCTGGGAAGCACTCACAAGCGCCAGGTGAAATTCCCATGTTACTCTTCTTCCAAAGTTATTTTATATTTTTTAGGGCCAGGTAGTAGTAATTATTGTCTACTATATATGCAGATTTTGATTGTTTTATCTGTTATTTATCTACGAGCAATCTCATATGATCACGTCTTATATGTCATATCATTGTTGAAACATGGGAGCTCGCAAATGTATTATAAATAATATTAAATACATAAAAAACATCCAGTATCAATTTGATTGCTTTCGTAATATCAGTATAAGCTGATTCAAAGAGAAAAATGAATTTCCATCCTGAAAAAGTAAACAAATATCAACACAGCACACGTACACCATAACAGAGGATCGTGCCGATCATAAGGATGGATTTTTTCAGGGAGAAACTAACAAAATATACAGAAAAAAATGTTTCTAAATATTAACGTTCTCTTGGCAAGGCATTGGCATTAAATAACCATTCATTTTAACTAGTATATTAGCCTATTACAATGTAATCTATTAAATACCGCTATTGGATATGATATGGAGGTATTATAATATATAACACATTAGCCATTACCCATATAAAAAGTAGTAAAATATTTTCTCTCCAGCCTTTACATACCTACTTAAATTTTCAAAACCAGCTCTGTGAATCTGACACCATACAGTGAATAAATTTACTACGTAATACTTCTTATTGATTTTGATTTTTGCAATTTGTTTCATGGAAATAATTTTAATTAAATACCTGATAAAAGTAATTCGTATTGTTAATTAAATGATTTTTACGAGGATTTTAACGTTGTTGTCTACTTGATATTACATAAAAATACTAATGGGATTGCCAATTACTGACACCAGGTATTATTTAACGGATCTTGCACATATTCGGTTGGTAGCACACCGGCATTCTTCTAGAATTTCAGTTACGTTGAAGTCGCAGACTTCTAGAGTATATACGGCAGCCTGCTTCTTCTTCCGTATTTGATCCATTCGTGAAGACATAGTTTTCTAAGGCCTTCAACGGTGGTCTAATATTCACAAGTAGTTTGTGTGGCGTAAGGTCTATCAAAGGCAAGTCGAGGCAAAAAACTATCTGCACATGCTTGTAAAAGGGGCTTAACAGCTTCGGCTCACAGGCGACGCAGCTTTCGTTTAGTTGTATACCCACAGATTTGAAGCGATGCATGGTGGTCAAGACCACTTCTTCTAGATCTAGACCTAACGGTGGATCAGTGGTGTTGTTCGTATAGTTTATGCCAAAGTCACTTTGGTTTATGCTAAGATAATCAACCCTTTGTACCTGGCACGCACATCAAACGTTCAGCTGTTGTTTGTTTTGCTTTTAGGTCACCAATCAACAGATCCACAAGTCTTAGGATAGCGTATATCCGCAGGAACACCTTAGGTTTCATTCAATAGGTTTTACCTCTTTATCTGCGACACTGCTCATACGAGATTTAGGTCTTATTTATTGTTTTCAAAGTGAATATTCCATTTTAGTTTAACATCGAAAGTTACACCCAGTTATTTTGCCTGCGCTGGGGTGCAAAATTTAATGGTGTGTTTGTGTGTGAGAATAGGTGCTCTCATTGGCTCTAGTTTCCTTTTTCTTGTGACTATTGACACAATACTAAAATGACTATTTTAGTATTTCTGAGGTTGACGAATAGAGCCTGCTCCCACACCAATTTTCGATTTTTCTAAGTGTGCCATCTGCATTGTCTTGTAGAGGATTCTTTCGAATTCTTCATTAAGCAGTAAAGTTAGGTTATATGCAATTGTGTAGAATCCTTCGATGTTGAGGTGGCTTAGGAGGCTGTCGAGAACCAAGTTCTATAGCAGTGATGATAATATATCTTCCTACGGTCAACTTCTGGCAGCTAACCCTCTTATCACAATGTCTCCTAATGACATGTACCGCTCTTTTCGAGAGCATATTGGGTATCTAGCTACCCACAATGTACGGAATATTACTGTCTGATAGGGTTGCTGTAATTTTAGCAAAGGTGGTTTTGTCGAACGGACCCTTTATATCTATGAAGACACTCATTAAATTAAATTATATACCAGGCAAAGATAAGGAATTTAGTTTTCTTAAATTATTTTTACAAAATACCCAATAAATTATAAAATTGTCTCATTAGAACAGCGAAACGCATGAAAATTTTTGCATGAAAGAGATACTTTTTTGCTGAATATTAAAATAGTGGTATTTAAAATTTGGTAAAATTTAACAACGCGAAGAAGCTACAGAAGCTACTTCATTATTTTTATTCCGTTATTTGGATGCAGATTTGTTCAATTATATCTGAATATTCCCTTTCCCATTCAATACTTCCACCCACAAGCAAGCAAATACGTAAATAATGGAATAGGTTCGCATCCAATTAATCCTCATTTTCTATGCGAAACGAAAATGAAAATTTAAATTGATATTAATTTCTTTTAACAGATATTAATCAGCCCCTTTTATCATGAAGAATTATATTTTTTCACGTTCGCGAAAATTTAATTTCGCTATCATTTATTTTACTAACGCACAGGTTCAACAAAAAGGGGCATGATGAGAAATATCTTTAACAATTAATTCTGGTGGCCGCATTTCGTCCCCGAGCAAAAATCGGATACCTATATAAAAGTTCGTTGGGATAGTAGCGAAGTTAATTAGGCTACTCCAGTTGTACATTTACTGATCTTAGAGCTTGAGGACAATTTCGTAATTTAACGCGACAACAAGGGAATCCGATTAAAAATCGATATGCCTACTAAAGCAGAAAGAGACGCCGGGCGGTATTAAGAGCAATAACATCAGTTGCCAATCTTATAAAAAATATTCCTCGATATTGATTTTCATCATTTTATGGCATAATATTTTATGAAAATATGAGAATATCACGGGTCGGACGTATATTTGATTATAGGAATTTTAGCAATTTGTATACATTAAATATGCGTGCTTTAGTCTAAGCTTTAGTATTAGCTTATAGTCTAAGAGCTGACTACGGAGGGTTAGAGGTGACTCGGTGAGTTGGAAATTTTATCGTTTACTGGTTCGATTGTTACCGACATAGCGTGCCAGGAGGCACCCTGGAAGAATAACGCGAAGGTGAGGGTTTCAATCAATTTTTTAAGTGAATTTATGTTTTGATAAGGTGCAATGCCGAAAATTTGCAGAATAATCGGAGATACTGCAAGTAGAGAAAAAATGCCAGAATACTAGGCGGAAGATAAAGAGCCCTCATAAAGCGCTAATGGTGCGAATAATTTTGCAATAATTACGTGACTCAGTACATTTCTGGAAATTTCCATACTTATGCAAAACTAGATAACCTGCAAAACGCCAGAAGGCTAAGTGGAAAAATGACAGAGATATCAGCGATATTAAGAGCGTCGGTATTTTTCTTATATTTTATATTTTATTTCATTAAGTGCACTTCTGGTGATTTGTCAACATAATTTAGGACATTTCATGACACCACTGGTCAAATGCCAGAAAACAATTTGAAAGATATATATATATATAGTTTGTAACATCGAAATATGAGACATAAAACCCCGAACAAACAACCCTCATTATATCGATCTCTTCACACGTGCTACTGCATTTTTAACAGCGTTGTCAAGTATAACCGATTTCCAGGAATTTGAAGGAAAACAAATGATTTTATCTACATCGCCCATCACATTATGATATTATCATGTAGTATAACAAAATATTGATCACACTATACACCTTTCGTCATATCATAAAACAATTGGATGGTGAATGTGATGCAGAATAAAAATGTTTCCCATTCAAATATTACGGATTCATTTTACACGTTCCTCGGCCGTGTCACATCGGCATCATTGGCAGCCATTTGGATGCCTAAATTGCCAAATACCATCGGACGATTTATGGTAAAGTGGTGTCAACAATAATTCTTGAAATAGAAGTAATACATTTATTCTTTAATTTAGTGTATTATTTTGATGGGTTTTGTGTTAAAAATGGTTAGTTATTACTATTCTATCAAAACGTAAGAACTTGTTGAATGAAAGCGCCTATATAGTGACGATTTTAGCTTGCTGTAAAAAGAGTTATACTGCCCCGATCTGCCATTGCGGCCATTGTGGGTATCCTTTGAAAATTTTTTATGTCTCATATTTCGATGTTACAAACAATACACATAACGCAGTAATTTTATTTCTATTAAAATTCTATTAAAATGCCAATAATAACTTTGAATATTTGTCGAATGTAATTATTATATTATGTTTGAATTTTCAGTATGCCCTTATAACTGTACTCGTAATGTATTTTTAATTCACCTTCCGCAATTTTCCACTCTCAGGCGTTGTCGCCGTTAGCTACCACATATCCTAGACATAGGAACTGCGGAATAATAAATTCAAAGAGGCTTTAGTCGATTTTTGGATTTCCCATTGGCAAACTCAAGAAATAGGTACTGTCATTAGTAAGAAAACAATTGTATTGAATTATGTAGGATGCTACTCATATTGACGTTGATGGTAATGTCATTCAAACGGCGAATGCCGAGTTTTGCTGTTCTCTTCACGAAGAGGCTTACACAAAAATAATATATCATGCTTTCAATTCAAAATTGATTCAATTTCAAATATTGTAATTAAGTGTTCGGTTACAGATATTGTAGTTATTTTATTAGCAAATTTACACAAAATAGAATCGACATTTGGATTAAATGCGGAATTTCTGTCAATCACATTATCGATGTCAATGCGCTTCATGAATCCCTGTGATTAGAAATGTGCAGAACATTACCGGGAAAAGGAAAACAACGTCCATTTAAAATGCTTTTAATGTCAACAGAATATCAAAAATCGCTGATTTAGGTAATAGGTATATACAGATGTAAATAACAAAAATACTTTCTCCATTTTTGAATGGTTCATTTGTAATATGTATGGTACCAAATCTTGCGACAAAGTTTAATGAGCGATATGAATTGTTCCATCGAAATTACACGATCAAAAAATATTCATTCAAAACAAAAACAATTAAAGAACCTCCGGCGATTCCTGCTTAAGGTGTCAAGCAGAAACTACACCACCAAATGAAAAGAATACACTACATCGCAAATATATCGACGAAAGCAACGTTATTTGATCCATCCGAATCAGAAGCGGAAAATTGCGTATGGATATTGAACGGATCCGAATATGAATTTAAATGGTTTGAAGGACCACAATTACCACCATCTGTCAAATACGTTGTCGTTGATAGTGAAGGTAATTTTGAATTCGATTTTGATGATTTATCAAAATGCAAAGTGCATTTAATGAAATAAAATATAAAATATAAGAAAAATCGATCCATCGAGTGGGCCACCAATGCTCTTAGTATCGCTCTGTGATTCTTCCACTTAGCCTTCTGGCGTTTTTCAGGTCATCTAGTTTTGAATTACAGAATAAGTATAGAACGCTGAGTATAGAACTGGCTCACGAGATGCCGATAATAATCGAACCTGCAAACAATAAAATTTCCAATGCAGCGAGTCACCCCTACCCCTCTGTAGCCCGCTGTCAGTCTATTAGTCGATACAGGGATTACAGATGCGAAAATACATTTGATTACAAATAAATAGTTTTTATGAATGAGACTGGAAATAATATATACCACCATTTATTTCTAATTTTTATTCACATATTGTGGCGGACAGTATTAATAAATTTTATGACATTACATTGGGGTCTCGCGGCTAAGTTATGTAATGAAGTAGAAATAATTACCACCTCATTACGTTAATTTCAATTTTATTTTATTCTCTCCGTTAATATGCCTCGAAAAATTTCATTTCTTTTTAGGTAAATATTGGTAATAAATTGTACATTCAGTTCTGCTTATAACGAGGTCATAAACAAACCCCTTCTGGGTACCCCGCCGCCGTCAGTAGTTTTTCCAGTATCAATAATCCGCGTAACCGTCACCTCAAGGCACCGAAATATCGGACAGCGCCACATGCGCTGCACTCCCAACGATATCAGTAGGTAGGGAGATCAAGCGTCAACGCGAAAAAAACCGTCCAAAATCATATAAAAGCAGCTCCACAGCGCTAATGCTGTAAAGTCAGTAGCAATGTTAGTATTCTTCCCTAACCAAAAAGCATTCTGCACCCTTCGGGTTGCCGCATTTTGCATCCACCGCCTCCGCTGGCGTTTCCGCTGCTGTTTTCTGGAATCTGACAAGTTGCGACTTGCCGTGATTGCCGCTACCGATCCCCGTCACGAAAGAAAAGTAAATGTACTTTATTAACAAGCGCTAAGGAAATCCAGTCTCCGAAGTCGTAGTTAAATACACGTGGAAATCGTGTTTGTTCACCCAATAGGCTGTAGTTCGGGTCGTAGCATCCTGCACCCTTCGGGTTGTCGCATTTTGCATCACCCTTCTGCTGAGCATTTTGCATGCAGCAGGGACTCCACAGGCTACCTGGGTCACGCACGCAATTTTCACTATTCGGTCCTCGGCATAAATGTTAGATACACGTGGAAACCGTGTGGGTTCACTCAATAGGCTGTAGTTCGGGTCGTAGCATCCTGCACCCTTCGGGTTGTCGCATTTTGCATCCACCCTTCTGCTGAGCATTTTGCATGCAGCAGGGACTCCACAGGCTACCTGAGTCACGCACGCAGTTTACACTATTCGGTCATCGAAATCGTAGCCAAGTCTACGTGGAAATCGTTTGGGTTCACTCAATAGGCTGTAGTTCGGGTCGTAGCATCCTGCACCCTTCGGGTTGTCGCATTTTGCATCCACCCTTCTGCTGAGCATTTTGCATGCAGCAGGGACTCCACAGGCTACCTGAGTCACGCAAGCAACTTCCGACAAAACTAGTCCGCGTACATCACATCCGCGAAAGTTTGGATTTCCTATACGCTGCACGCTTTACTGTAGTATTATTGCTTCCTCCGCTTACTAAAGTAGTACCATTTGTTTTGCACTCGCCGCCCCTTTGTTATCCCGCTTTCAGCCTTTATTCGTAACGCTTTTCATCCCCATGACGTAACTCGCTATAGGCAGACTGAATAACCTCTGTATATATGTAAATACCTGTGTGACCGAAATAATAAATTCTGTAAATAAAATCTGTTGTAAACATAAACCGGTGTTCTTCTTGAAGATAGGGTAATACAAGGCCTATCGGTGTATCACGTGACCTGGCTTCCGCCCTTCTCCACAAAAGTTATCCGGGGCCCCTACAGATACTGCCTGTAGGGAAAAGTGGTCTGTCTGCACTCTAAACAGACAGTGGCGCTCGAGATAAAACCTCCGCACCGAAGCTAAGAGCGTCACAGTTAAATATTAAAAATAGTTAAATATGTGCAAAATAATGATAATGAATTGAAGATCAAGTGATCAAGTGTTTATGAATTGAATTTTATTTTAGGAATAAAATGTAAAATTGAAAGTAACTTTAAAGTAATTCGATTAATTTATAAGTATTAAAAAGAGTATAAAAAAATCACTGTTTCTTGGTTTCACATCAAAAATGTGTACCTACTTCATGGGTGGGTTGTGGTTTAATATTTAATTATTGGATAATCTAATGCGGGCGCCATAAACTAGGCGCCTTTTTAGCGTTTTTTGGCGCCGTTCGACGTTGCAAAAAACGCATGGTGTAGCTAGAATAATTTTCCGCTCTAACGCCGACCGCTGCGCGATTATCGAACATGTTGGATATTTGCGTAAGCTGCACAGGGGCAAATTTGCGGCGAGCGACTGCAAGCGTAGCGCGAAACAATAGTGTATTTGTTTAATGCTTGATGGAGGCTTTCATTTAAACAGTTTGTTTCGGCGGAAAATGTTGTACCAATTATATATAAATCTGAATATTTTGTTCGCGATTTTATTGCATAATCACGTGAAAACAGATGTCTACGGGATACAACCGAACATTGGAGGATAAAAGTTTAGATTTACTTGAGGTGTACCTATATGTGGCAGTGGGTGAGATTAAGAATTTCTAAGGAAAAAGTAAGTTATTTCGGAATCAGTTTGGAAGGGGATACCAGTTTGGAAGGGCAAACTAGTACCTAATTTATAGTTCTACCATCTGTTTAATTTTCATTATATTTTTTCAAAAGTGATATTTTAATATCAAGGGTTTTTGTTCCAACTCGCATAAAAACGCGACCCAGAAGGTGGAGCGTTTTTAGGTTGGCAGTTTTTCGAGTCAAATTGTTAAAGGAAACAGTTCAGAATTTAATCAACACAAATTCACCCGATATCAATACAAACATCTAGTGTAATTCGGTAGGACAATTTACTGAGTAAGAAATTTAGAAATATATGAATGCAAACACTATCTATCAAACACTAAAAATAAACACCTTTTTATTTGAGCTGAAAATAATATACTAGTGAAAGAAACCATTAGTGCATTTGTCACTGTGAAAGTTGCAGTTAACTTCTGTCGCTGTCAAAGTGACAATTGCACTGTGGCATATGCGACTTTTTATATATAAATTAAATTGTCAGCGAAAATTAGACCTTTCGTTGACATAAAAAAAAATTGATGGTCAAAAACCTCTGACGGAAACACTGAGGAACTGTTAACAATTATTTGATGGAGTCACATCAGTTGTATGAGCGATTTTACGCCTGCTGAAAAAAGGCTCTAAAACGCGGATAGTTTATGACCCGATTAAGTTTGGTGAGTATTTTTCATATTATTGTCGTTCCAGACGTTCCAGCCAATGAAATATGGTATCAGCAAGATGGAGCACCCTCTCATTATGTAGTAAATGTCCGTCAATATTTACACGAGGTGTTCCCCGGGCGGTGAATTGGTCGAAGAGGGCATACGGAATGGCCTGCTCGATCGCCTGATTTAACTCCATTGGATTTCTTCCTTTGGGATTACTTGAAAAGCAAAGTTTACTCCCCAAAACCGAGGAGTCTGGAAGACCTAAAGGGAAGAATATGGCCCCACATAAGGGCAGTATATCCGATTGTTTTAAATAATGTGTGGGCGGAAACATTCAACCGTTTAGCGTTGTGCTTAGGAGAGAACGGTCGCAATTTCGATTATCAGAAGTCAGTTCCTAAAAGATAATAATAATTTTATTATTTTTATTGTGTAATTATGTCTACTTTGACATACCCTCTCGATATGACCATTATTTCAGTTTCGGATTAGAGAATCATTTAACTGGAAGCTTTATTTTCAAAAGTTCAAAAAATTGAAAATCTGGTACTATATACTAGGACAAAATGAAAATTCCAGTTTTTTAACTACCCAATATTTGGATTTTTAAAACTTTTTTCATGTGTTCGGAGAACCGCTTTTATAAATACGTTGTGTTAATAATCCGACTTTTTTTATTGTGTCAACCTTATGTCCCATTTATATTTGTTTGAAAATTCGAGTAACGCATCTGGTTTAGCTAGACAACTGTCAAAAGACCAACTGAATACTAAATACTAAATACCTTTCTTGCTTGTAACTTATTTTATTAAAGTTTAAATATATTTCATTCCGTAAACTCCATAAATATGTTCTTTGACTTAATCTCTAAATCAACTATACCCTGCAATATGTCATAATCAGTGAATATAAGTGGGTTAAATAAAGTATGAAAAAAAGGTATAACTCAGCCTACTAATTCTGGGCGGAATGAGACGATGTAGGAAGTTAATATTTGTAATTATAAATTTGGAGCATTTGCGTGAATCCACGAACTATGAGTGCCCCAAACAAAGCTCCCTTTTTATTCAACATAGTGCAATCTTTACCTCAGTATCTTATACAAACCTTATACAAACTTATAGAATGTATTGTGCATGCAATTCGAAATTCGCGTTGCGCCTCTTTATAATCCCCCACTCACTGATTTCAGTCAATTTACTGCTTTGCTCTTACCTTTGAAAGATGATAGCTGGTTTCACCGCCAATAACAACAGATCGAGAAGGTCCTAAATGTAAGCAAAAACTGTTCATTGTAAAAGTATATTCACCTATATAGGGTATTTCAAACTCGAGGGCCCATTCGGCGACCTTTTCCAGATCGTATAGAATATTTTTTTTTTTTGAAAATTTGAAATCGTAGATATGTATCATAATTCTACATTTTTCGACTTTCTTGTTGAAATATCTTGTATATATGTATATATATATATATATATATATATATATATATATATATATATATATATATATATATATATATATATATTAGCATTGAAATTCTTTGCTATTCATATTTGTTTTGTGAAATATATATATATATATATATATATATATATATATATATATATATATATATATATATATATATATATATATATATATATATATATATATATGTATATATATATATATATATATATATATATATATATATATATATATATATATATATATATATATATATACATTAAATTAAAAACTAAATTAAATTCAGTAATCAAATTGTAAGAGTTTTAAGTGAAATTAAGTAAATTATATGTTATGAAGCAATCCGATTGGCCAGAGCATAACATCACAACAAGAAAGAAGTAGGTAAGGTAACCAGGAAGGGAAAATGTTTTTTATACGGCATATCCGTAGTAACAATCAACAACTAGAGGGGAGTGGCAACAGCCACTCTCCTAAGTTTCATAAAATTTGTTATAAATTAATAGTAAATCTCAAATAATAATATTAAATTTGTGCTAAATAAGCAGGAAACCAGCGTAAAGGTTATAAATTCAGAAATAACTGCCAAAAATAAGTGTTTTCATTGTATTTAACAAGTAAGAAGTGGAAGGCTTGGTAGCGTCCCAGTCGTAGAAGAGGTTTGCGAGTAATATAAAAGAAAAGGAAATAATTTTCGTAATAAATTAAAGTGATAAGAAGATTGCAAATACAGAAGCAGTAAGTTAAAGGCTTGAGGGTGAAAAAATCCCAAAATAGAGTTCCAACGGCGAAAGCAGCATTCCAGATGCAGTACGGCGACATCGCGATAGATGACATCATCATTAGAGCTCAGCAGCATTTATTAAGTTTTTATGCGTGGTGACAAAAAGGATTAAAATAATTTTAAAAGTAATAAACAATTTCGAACTTTGCTAGTTTTAAGAAATATTGTGACAGAGGACTTCGTTCATGTAATGGATAGTAGGTTTGCCGTAGAGCAGAAATAAGGTTTCAAGATTGGTTTATTTAATTATCCATATATGACGATAAACGTAGTCATATCCAACGAACTTGTTCTTTCTTGTTCTTTTTAAAAATTTTCAGGAAACAATTTAAAACTACTACATTTGAGATACTCTAAAATTTATATAATTTAATAAAATAGTACAATTCTTCTTTTATCCTAGATTATTAGGTTATCTACCTACCTAGGTTATCCTAGAGATATAGAAAAACTAATTAGGAAGCGTAAATTTAAGGAAACACTTCCTAATTATATGACCTTTCAAAATGATATAGAGACTCCAAAATATGTATCCATCCCGTACGAACCCCGGTTTAATCGTAGTTTGAGTAAGGTCTTCAGAAACGTGGGTATAACAGCAATTCATTCGTCGAGTAATAAATTACAACAACTCCTAGACAATCCAAAGGATAAAATTGTTCCAAATGAAGGGTCGGGGATTTACGAAATTAGTTGTAATAATTGTGATCAAAAATATGTTGGACAACCGAGACCATCAATTACCACTAGGTTTAAAGAGCATTTGACTTATCTAAAATATGGAAGAACAGGTAAGTCTAGTATTGCACAACATGCTGTTGACAACGATCATAGAATAGATATTAGTAATTTATGATTAGTTAGAAATGTGACCAATAATAGACAGTAGGATGCATTTGCGAGCATAGAAATTATGAAATGTAAAAATAGTATGAAAATCGACAAGGGACCTATACCGTATAGCCCGCTTTACGCTATGCTTAGCAACTGATTATTTAAGCGTGATTAGACACGCTTAAATTTCATAGTGATTAGTTTTAATCGTCTCCGGATTATGCCAACTTGGTTGGCGAAAGGCGCGTCGAGCGAAGTAACAGTGTTTTGGTGTTTGTGGAAACTACTTCGAGTGTTATTGTTACATCAAAAGTTCTAACTTTATCCAGTACAATACTGTAAAATTCACTGTTATGAAAAAGGAACTTCATTTTAAAAAATAATCTTGCTAAGAAATGAGATCATAGACCTAATTCGACCCCTTCTAAGACTAAATAGTGCTCATATCTCAAGTGATCATTAAAATAGAAATTAGTGTTCATAGAACTGGCGCCCATAAAACAGAAGGATTCAATAGGGAAGAAATAGTGTAAGTATCCCGGTAAGCAGATCAAATATTTCTTCATCATACTATTACTTTTACAAAATCACAAATTATAACAGTTAATCAACGAAAAGAACATTCA
>CAXKVY010018531.1:0-65000 GCA_964058915.1 Tetropium fuscum | reverse complement strand
TATATATATATATATATATATATATATATATATATATATATATATATATATATATATATATATATATATATATATATATATATATATATTATATATATATATATATATATATATATATATATATATATATATATATATATATATATATGTTATATATATGTTATATATATATATATATATATATATATATATATATATATATATATATATATATATATATATATATATATGTTATATATATTTTTAAATTATTTAATTTAAAAAGTTTTTGAATTATATTAGATATTACCTGTTGTCCCCTTAGTATCTACGTTATATCACATGCGTGCATATTACGTATTGCGTACATATGACGTATTTGAATTGAATAATTTTAATATTTGTTAGTTACAAATAGCGTTAAATAATAAATCAACTGATATAATAAGCGAAAATTAATTTTTATAAACGCCACGCCGCGCGTCGGCTGGAGTGGACGGCAATCGATTCCCGGGGCCGCGGTCGTTGAGAAAATTAACTGAAACTTATGCAGTACATCCAGTATTGTAGATTAGGATTAAATATAGTATTTACATTTGATCTATAAAACTAAAATCGTCAATTTTCGTCTCAAAGTAAAAATATTTGTACCACTTTAAACAACTCTCAAAATGTCCTGTCTGCCTGTCCGCATGTCATCTCTTTTGTTAATACGCTACCTGAACAACGAAATTATCAAACAACGTAATATTTGGCAGAGGAATTGTTTTTGAGTAACCCAAGAATCACATTGTTTTTGACAAAAGACAATAATAGAGTCCAAAAGTCCCAAACCATAAAAAATAATATATTTCACGAATAACAAATCTTACAGATTTATAACTTTCCTAGTAAATTATGACTTATGATTATATATATATATATATATATATATATATATATATATATATATATATATAAAAATATATATATATATATATATATATATATATATATATATATATATATATATATATATATATATATATATATATATTTATATATATAAATATATATATATATATATATATATATATATATATATATATATATATATATATATATATATATATATATATATATATATATATATATATATATATATATATATATATATATAGATTTATATATATAAATATATATATATATATATATATATATATATATATATATATATATATATATATATATATATATATATATATATATATATATATATATATATATATATATATATATATATATATATATATATATATATATATATATATATATATATATATATATATATATATATATATATATATATATATATATATATATATATATATATATATATATATATATATATATATATATATATATATATATATATATATATATATATATATATATATATATATATATATATATATATATATATATATATATATATATATATATATATATATATATATATATATATATATATATATATATATATATATATATATACGTCAACCATCGTCAACAGGTTAATACTGGTTTAGCTGGCTGTGTTAATTGAACTTATATAATAGGGAACATTCCCATTTTTATTTTATTGCATAAGAAGGTTGTACCACACTGATAAATAAGATATGCAAAATATGACGCCTTAAACCCCAAAAACAAATTTCTTATAAATTATTAAAGTCTCGCGCGGGAGCGAACCGTTTCAAACAGGTTCAAAGTCGTGACGCCACAGCCTTTTACAATTTACAAACGACGAGGAGACCGATTCGGTCGGCTACGGGAGATCCCAGCACTCGACCGCTTGATTTCATACTTCATTCGGCCGCTTTCCGGCGCAACGCCTACTGAATATTGTAGTTTTTGACGTCACAGCTAGTTTCGGGCCGCTTGAATTTTATCACTGTTTAAATCCGTCATACTGATCGCGCAGAATTAGAAATCTTGTTTTCTTTTGAGGTACACGTTTTATTACAACGTTACGCTATGTTTTTAATTATTTTTTTATATTTAAAATTTTAGTCATGTTCACTATTGTGTTATATTTATAGGTATATAAGCTACATCCGTTTTTTTGGGAAATTATTTATTTTATTAATATTGAATTTATAAAAGATTTTCAAGCTGAAATAAATATTGGCGAAAATGTATTTACAAAATCTATGGAAAATTCTACATGTTATGATTCACGAGAAGAAATTATTCAAGTGGTCAATTTATAGGCTAGTATAACTTCTTATCTCCTATGTCCAGCTTTTCTATAAAGAAATTCCTTGGAGTATACTCGTTTTTACTCACGTAGTAACTAAACTTTCCACAACTTGTATCTAGCTATATTATAACAATGAAAAAGAAAAGTTAAGGTGATTTTCTATTGTCCATTAGCGTTCAAAATAAAAATATAAACGGAAAATGTGTCACTTTATATTATATATTTTATGCACATATGAAGCCAATTGTTAAACATATTTAGGTTAATTTTTATAAAAGGTACCATTTGTTATATATAACTACAAAGTGAATAATGTACTACTATTACTACTTACTACTATTAGTCTAATCGCTATTCACTATTATTCACTTTGGAGTTATAAATAACAAATTGTACCTTTTATAAAATAAACCTAAATATGTTTATTATGTTCATATATACTTATGTTAAATTTATATATTATGTTAAATTAAATATAGCATATTTGATTAATTATATAATTCTACGTATGTATGTTGATACAAATAAATAACTTTAATAAACCCTAACATGCACATACATGCACGTTTTCTTGTAGGCATGGTAAATCAAATTAATCACTTTCTCGGCGTTTTAAGGCCACAAAGAACGTTTTCCGCGTGGATTTAGAAACACGTCGCAAATCCGCGACAGCACTTGATCCTCAAAACCACTCAATCAAGTGAAATGAGATTAGGTACTTGGGCATATTTACCATTTATGCCAGTAAACTTTCTTAAAAGAGTAGACGAAGAAGAAATAATAATACTTACATTTCAAATTATGTTAAGTGTACTTTCTTCGGGATATAATTTATTGAAGAGTATTGTAGTGTTTCGTAACTTACACTACACTTCAGATACTGGATTTACGAATTTCTTTACATTAATATTATTTTGGATTCCCAGGGAAATACCTGAGGACTCAATAATTTCATACGAATCATGACTGAGATTTAAGTAAGGGGCGGGGCCTAAATAAGAAAGATTTTTTTTATTTATTTACCCTCGCTTGAGGATAATCCATGAGATTGCAATGAAACATGATCTCCAGGATCCAATGATTGAGCATTTTTCTAATAATTATGCAGACGCTGTCGCTGGGCAGCTTTTTGCTTAAACGTTTGTCGAGCCAACAGCACAATTTTCTCTCGACTAGGGTGTCTCCTGTAAGTTTATCAAATTTAGACATGGGGCAGATCGATCTTTACCGAAATGGACCTCAGTGGGAATGAATCCCGTACTCTCGTGAATAGGCCCATTTAGGTATTTCGCAACATTCCTCAAATAGACGCCCCCCTTGGTATGTTGCTGATGGCAAAACACGCTAACAAGTCTCCCATTTCCTCTATTTGTCCGCTATGTCATATTTCCTTGCGGGTAATAAAAATACGTATGACGCACCTTGATTTTATACTCATGGCGAGTATTCCAATGTGCATGCATTAATGCAAACCCTCACCGAATCATCCTTTTTAGCAACAACCACCAGAAGGCTAACATACTTTGTAAAGGTTCGCTCAATTACCTCCCACTCAGTCATTTTGCTTATCTATCACTCTACTTTATCCCTCTACACCTTAGGAACAGGGTACGATTTTAAATAAAATGGCGTGTATGTTTCTTCGTCATGAAATTTTATTTCATGTATTAACTGATTTGTGTTACTCGGTTTGTTAGAAAATATTTGACGATAATTTAAAAGTAAATTCGCTAATTTATTCCAGTTTTATCATCAAAAGCCTTAGCCTTACCCTTTTTGAGAAGAGACATTACAATTTTCTTTTTCAAAATAAAAATCATCCGGACTAAATTATATAATAACAATTCATATATAACCACTTGTGGCGTAGGATTTGGATCCGTAACAAAATCTAACTGTTTTTCTATAGCTATTTTCAAAACAGATGTAAATTTCTTGTTTATTAAAATCTATTTCAATTTCGTGATATTGCATCCAATCACAACCAAGAATAACGTCCTGTATTAAATTTGGCGCAATTACGCATGGTTAAAGAAATTCTATGTCATTAATTCGGCATTATGTTTGTATGGATGTTATTTGTATATATGTATGTTTGTTCTTTTGCCTTTTGACTTTTGTCACCAAGCGCCCCTACCAGCGTTACCGAATTTACAGGTAATTTTGGAACATTTTGATATTTTTCGAGAATATTAAAAAAATATTTTGACACGCACGTTATTTGAATTCCCGAGACGATTAGTGCCATAATAGGAATTGATTCACTATCAATTTTAACTAATAGTATCACTGGCAATTGTTTTACTTCCATGGGGTTCTCCTCGGGGAATACTTCCCCATAAAAAGTCGCAGGCCTCACTCGTACCCCCTGGATCCCGAGACCTTTGAGGCGACCCGCCGCCTATGACCTGATTTTCATCCAGTCGTCGATTCGGTAGATTATTTGGGTTAGTTCCCCGCCAATTTCAATTTGTTTCACCGCTTATAAATCGCCACATCACTGCTATCACCTATAACTGCATAATCATTTGAATTACCTCAGCTTATAGAAATGTGACTGATAAATATTTAGCTTCAGTCATATTTAGCTCAGTTTGATACTGTCCGTATTAATTTTTTTTTATATAATTCGCGTTCCTGAAATGGTCTCCAATGACGAGCTAAAAACAAAGCTCTGAACGAAACAACAGATGAGCATTCATCTCAGCCCAATTTTGTGCTAACCCTCTTAAATTATTCACAGGTAAATTAGACCGTTTATCTGAAGGCACGCCAGCTTCTTCAAATATAATTTTTATATAATAATATGTTAGTAGGTGAAGTGGCCCTCATGGGAAAAATCAATTGAATTATCACCTCAAGTCTTTCCATGCAGAAATGATCTGTCGGTATTGAAACTTCCAGCACCATGTATAACAATCCGGGAATTTCCCTGAGCCCCCATACCTAATACTAACATTATTATTACCTACTGTATTTTCTGATTAAATAGTATTACAATCCCAACAGATTTATCTTGACATTCTAATTTCTCAGCAATTTTTCTCATAAATTTTAAATTTTCGGATTTATATGTTCTATTAATTCTGCTAAATTAACTATGTTTTGTTCAAATTATCTTCTTCTGTAGTTTCCCCAGAATCCTTTCCATCATGATTATTTTTAGGTGGCGTTTTTGTAACGGTGGCATTTTAGATCACTGAATATTAAAATCACTGGTTTTGGTAGTTATAATTCATAGGCACCGACCATTAGGTATTAACATTTTACCATTATAACCATTTTTTCCTTTTTACATGAACATACACATTTAATATAATGTAGCATGACTATAAACAATATAAACAGGCCTACCATTTTTGCAGGTTCCTATAATGTTATACTTCTATATTATTATATTTTATCGACAAAGCCAAATTTTTTAACGGCTGAAGATGTAGACATAATTAAAATATTTTTTTACAGTTTTATTAAGATATTCTGCTAGTAAATTAATAGGGTTTTAAATGCTAAAAAATAACTAGAAGATACAATGACTTGTGTTCTATATAAGACAGTGCTTGCCACAGTCTGTTTTTTTATTATATCAATTAAACAAAATATAAATGAACAGTCTAGATTCTAACGGATTTTAACGGAACGATCGTGATGTACCTTTTTCAACATATCGATCACGCATGAGTTCTGTCAAAACGGCACTTCAGTTTGTCTCAGTACTGAATACCATTGCATCATGGACTCACTGAACCTTAAAAAAATATTTTCCTGAACCACACAATGGATCACCCATTATATTGTATAAAGTATATATAGTAGGTACCCGTCCTAAATAATTCATATTGAAAATGTCGTAAAAGTTCGTATAAAAAGCATCGGATTATTGCCTCACCCTAAGTAAAAACAGAGGCAGAGTCGGGCTTGGTTTTTCTGAGGAGTCTATAGTAGTAAAGGAGTGAGGACTGAGGAGTGTATATAGTAAATCCTGAAAGTCTCATTGTATTAGATAATGCAGCCTACCATTCCAGGCAAGATCCCATAATACCCAATATGTCCTCTAAAAACGGATATTTGAAGAATTTCTTCTTAAAAATGATCTATATTTCCAAGAGACATACACCAAAAAGCAATTGTTGAAGGTACTTAATACCAAACAATACGAAAATCAGCATGTGATTAACGATATAGCAAAGAAATTATATACCATACTATTTTAAGGTTACCACCGTATCACTGTATTTTTAATCCAATTGAACTTATGTAGTCAGAAATAAAAATAAGTTGTGAAAAAAATTGTTCCCAAAATTTCAGAAGTTCCAAGAATTTTTAAATATTTAAAATAAAGACCGGTCGAAGGCAATGGGGTATTTTCGCAGTTTTTTTTAACAATGGGAGCAGAAAGTAAATGG
Source organism: Tetropium fuscum (assembly GCA_964058915.1). Lineage (NCBI taxonomy): Eukaryota > Metazoa > Arthropoda > Insecta > Coleoptera > Cerambycidae > Tetropium > Tetropium fuscum. Next base: position 58,373 of record CAXKVY010018531.1, on the reverse strand, counting down.
AGAAAGAAGATACCCATATTTTTAATTTTTTTGTTTAGTTCTAAAACAAGCTGTAAAAAAATAAATCAAATCATATGACGTCACTAAGCGCAAATACAAATAGTGTGGCAAATGTAGTGATTTTTAGGGTATTCCGTCTGTAAGTTGGCGGCAGCGACGCCCCACTGCTACCTGTCGGCTATTGCTGTTGATATTAGTATTTATATATACATAATAACATATATATCTAGTAATTTCTCTATTTCCGCTTAGTGACGTCATAGGAATTCAAGCTGCGATTAAACACTTATTTCTGAATATTACACTTTATTTTTTTTTGTCAAAAATTAAGGAAAAAAATGTACTTGTTGAATATGCCCATTTTTGTTTCGATCGAGCGAAAATACCCCATTGTATAAGTAAGTAAATATGAAGAAGAATATAGAAAACTGGCACAGATTCTTATCAATAGTGGTGAAAGATTTATTATCAATCTGGCATAGGAATCGGATGATGATATAGATGTATTTTCAGATGAAAGCCTGAATTGAGGAGACTACATATATAAATTTTAAAATTTTATATGTACGTATAATGTCTATTACTTTAAAATAAATCTCCTATTTTATTAATTGTTATTATTTATCAAATAACACATAAGAAAAATGAATATTTTTAAAATTATGTTAAAAAATTATTTTGTGAAATGCGAAAACAAAGGGAATCCGACCCTGGCTGCTATTTGGAATTAGCACTGGCGGTATCTTTTTATACGAATAGTTTTTATACGAATATGAATTATTTCTGACGGATACTATCCTGACAGCGACAGCGCAACTGTCTTCGATCATAAGAAAGTCGAGGGCAATTGGCACGTAACGTAACCAAATCCTAACAACAGGGCATCGTTTCTGATATCATTGCATTGAAACTATTGACAGATCTCGTTTTATCTGGACGTTCTCAGAATGTAATAGTCGATTATTTATATTAATTTAAATGTAATATTTATCCTTATTTCATTTACGCTTTGATCATTAGACAAAATACAAAACGTAAATAATAATTTAATTTTGAGAAACCAAATACTTAAACACTGAGTAAAATAAATATTGGCAACATTGTTCTACCGATAGGATAACTGGTTTGTTTTCCATCGAATTATTTTCGTTTTCTGTCAGTAATACGTTGAATAAGCAAGTACTTAGCTCTAACGTTTCTTTGTGAAGTCAAATACATAGCGTAAATATTTCATTTACGTTCACTCGGTGTTTGTTTCATGGAAAAATTAAAAATTAAACACTAATTATCTACAAAAAAAATTCTTCAAAATAAAAACAAAGTACCAATTCTAAAATAGTTTACTAATAAATAAATTTGAATGCAACAAATGCTGATAGATCCATTTTTTTTTCAACGGCCTTAACTGTGGGTCGCTTAAAATCTGCTGTCTATAACCGATCCAGTCGTACAATTCAAATTGCTTAATCTTATTAATCGTCAACAGTGCTGGTATCGGCCTGCCAACAAACGCTTCATTAAAAGAAACTTGAATCTATCGCCTTGACGGTGCTTAGTAATACCACTTTACAAATTGAACTTTTTCGATTGCCTCGAAATACAATTTAAATAATGATTATAATGCAGTTGAGATTACCTTTCAAATCCCAAATCAAAATTTTCTGGTTGAAGATATTGAAGATTGAAGACGATAGTCGCGATAGGTTAGCATTACATTTATAGTGCAGGCATTAAAGTAAAAAATACACCGGAAGCTCGCAAAAAATGTAATCTGCGAAATTTCTTCAGTAACTATTAATGGAGGGATTATAGATCATAAAATCACAAAAATTTGGTACTGGGGGCGCAGGCGATGCGGAACCAACCCAAAAAACCATTCCTTTGGTAAGAAAACTATTATTTCGCCAATAACTCGTTAACCGTTAAGGATATCAACAAAATTGCTTATTATAAGAAAGAAAGATTGACTAATTTCGTAAAAAAAGTATTTTTTTTGTATATATTATAGTTTTCGAGAAAATCAATATAGAAGAAGTAAAATAAATTGTATTTTTAATGCGCATAAATTTTCGCTTATTTGAAATTCTTGGCGCGGGGCCCATTGAGAAAATTGAATTGATCGAAAATTAAGCAAGCTAGGAAGAAAAACCAAAATGGTTTTCAAGGGGAAAGAAAATACTTTAATTTTTTTGCGATTTTTGGTGGCTATTGATATTTATTAGTATATAAAAATAATGTAGTTATCACTTGTTATTTAATGTAGGTATCACTTGATATTGTGCGCCTTTAACTATTTACAGGCACATAAAAAATAAACTGATTTAATATATATATAAGTTATAATTGTATCACCTTTTAGTTCAAGGTGATACAATTTGATTTGATGCAGACAAAGTTTGAAATAAAAATGTTCATATTTAAAAAATTACCAGCATGTTGAAATGAGCCAAATCTTTTATTGTTATCTAAAAATTTGAAAAAAACCCAAAAATCTTGAAAATTTAACTCATATTTTGTTTGCATTTATTTATCTTATAACTATTGCCTCTAATCATTTAATAGTTAAGAAATTTCATAGAAAAAAAATATCATAAATAAATTTAATACGCAGCCTTTTTGTCCTGGTCCAGAAATAAAGGACAGAGCTTATATTGTTTAATCATACCATTTAAAATTTTATACTATGTGTCTCAGGTAGAAAGAAATGCTACTGGAAGAAGAGAATTTTAACGCATACTTTTTTACGATATTTTTTATTTTTATTGAATATTTTGTTGAAATTTAAGTACCAAAAATGTTGTTCGTTCATTACCAATTATTTTATATTTTAAATAAAATATACATAATGATGAAATGAAACGAACCACTTAGAAGTTGTAAAAAGTTCTTTCACCTTCGTTGAGGATTTTCAGAGTGATGTACGATTTGTTTTATTGATCATTTATGCTTTAATTTAAAATATTAATACCTCATTTTATGACATTAGTTTTTGACGGAACTGACATTAATAGAAAAAACAAACCTATCCTACCATTTATATTTGTTGTATTTGAATATATTATATATAAAAGCATTAGGCATACAGTTATCCAGAAGATGTTAAACTTTAAAATGCATAAAATCTTGTAGTATCTATTAAAACAACTACTTCTCCTAGCTATGTACGTACGTGTAGGATATAATAAAAAATTAGCCTAAATTTGGTTAATTTCAACATCCTGATAATTTTTAAATATGAACATTTTTATTCCAAACTTTGTCTGCATCAAAGTACTTACTACCTTTAGCTAAAAGGAAATATATTTATAACTTATATTAAATCGGTTTATTTTTTATACACCTGTAACTACATTATATTGTTTTATGTACTGATTAATAACAATAGCCTTCAAACATGTCAAAAACTGAAAGCATTTTCTATCCCCTTGAAAACCCATTTTGGTTTCTCTTCATATCTTGCTTAGTTTTCGAGCAAATCAATTTTCTCTATAGGACACGCGCCTATAGAGAAGCAAAAACACAAATCTATTCTACTATTTATATTTGTTCTATTTGAACACATTGTATATAAAAGCATTAGGCATAGTTATCCAGAAGATGTTAAACTTTAAAATGCATAAAATCTTGTAGAATCTATTAAAACAGCTACTTTTCGTAGCTATGTACTGAACGAACAATATTAAGATAAATTAACGTACAAAATTTTTTTTAGTTAAATTTTCAAGATTTTTGTTTTTTTCTACTTTGTAGGAAATAATAAAAAATTAGCCTAAATTTGGTTAATTTCTACAACCTGATAATTTTTTAAAGACGAACATTTTTATTCAAAACTTTGTCTGCATCAAAGTACTACATTTAGATAAAAGGGAATATATTTATAACTTATATTAAATCAATTTATTTTTTATACGCCTGTAACTACATTATGTTGTTTTATATACTGATTAATAACAATAGCCATGACAAAAACTGAAAGCATTTTCTATCCCCTTGAAAACCAATTTTGGTTTTTATTCCTAGCTTGCTTAGTTTTCGAGCAATTCAATTTTCTCTATAGGCCGCGCGCCTATAGAGAAAATACAAATTTTAGAATTTCTTCAATATTGATTTTCTCGAAACTATGGTATATACAAAAAAAATAACAGGAAACATTTTTTATACGAAATTAGGCAAGCTTTCTTTTTTATAATAAGCAATTTTTTGAAATCCTCAACGGTTGTGTTATTGGCAAAATAATGGTTTTCTCACCAAGGGGGTGTTTTTTTTTATGGATTCCGCGCTACCTCTAGAACTGATTTTTGCAGTTTTATGATGTATAATCCCTCCACTAACAGCTACTGAAGAAACATCCCATTTAAGATTAATTCATATCAAGATTACATTTAGAGCGATGGAAATTTTCATAATTACTGGGCTATTAATTTATATCTGTTGGAATCTCTCAATTCTGCTAGTAGGCCCCTGTAATCGAAGACTATTTGCGCTTTCTGTATATACGCAATGTTTTTGTAGAATTTAAATATTATCTTGAGAGAAAATCCGCCACATTTTGTATGATATAGAATATAACGTTAAAATTAAACATCGCTCAAAGGGACCGAGCCTTAGTAGTCATAATAGGGTCCATATTGTACTGAAGTAATTGTAATCAGAATTTAGTAGCGAAATTTAACTGGGTGATGCTCAACAATAATGACATGACCCTCCTTAAAATTGAACGCTTTCGTCACACAATACAGCATATCCGTTGTATAAACATCAACGAATTCATTCTATAATTTAAGCTACCTCTTTAAATGTTTCGTAAATATTGTAACAAAACGAGGAAGTCCATGTCGATTATTTTAACTTGCGAAGTATAACATAGGCCATAAAATGTATTTTTTTGCAAGTTTTGTTTAAAGTACTCTAGAAATTCTTAGAAGGTCCACAATCAAGATTTAGTCATTTATATTGACATTTTTGTAGTTTAAAGCGTAATTTACGGGCGCCTCGTTGCATTTAAAATCTCAAACGTGTATAGAAGCCCGATGGAGGGTCATTTTTTACCAAGACGTACCAGAAAGAATATACAAAGCTTTATCTGGACTTACTTGAAATTTATGGTACCCTCATAATTCACGGGCTGCACAAATATCAAAATGGTCGATATTGTAATTATAAATTATTACTTTTACTTATTACGTTATTTTCGCAATTAGACGAATCATTTGATTGATGCTTTCCGGTACTAATATATTCAGTAATTAGCATCGTAACATTAATAGTAAAACAGCAAAACATTACCCCAGGAAATAATATTAGAATAGTACTTACATAAAACGTACGGATCAGCTAACTAATTGATACAGAAATCATATATTACTTCAGAAATATCATTATTGTATTGTTTTGGGAAAAGGAACTAAGCCTAGAAGAGTTTTTTTAGAGGGACTTTCTGTTCATATATGATTATATCAAATGACAACTTGCTATCCCATACAGTCATCACCAAACATATTGAAACTACCCATGTAAATCAATGTAAACCAATGTAAATGTATCCATGTAAATGGATACGTCCTGTAAAATGTTTGTTTAATATGCTCTTGTTGAATAAACAGATGGAGTTAGCTTACGGGTATAGGGTTTTCTTATATCATGAATTGATCTTTGACCGTGCTTTTGACCGAGATTTTACCCCCGTTAAGTATTATTACTTAAAGGAGATTAAAGGCCTCCCCTTTTAAAATAACCCCACCTCCAACGAGGAATAGAGCTGGAATCTTTGCCAAAATTATTCACTTCCGACAGGTTTTCGTAGAGTGAATTCGGGTTTAAAAATCAGTTTAAAACAAGCAGTTTAGAAAGCGGGAAATTAGAATTGTTTCAGTATTGAAAATACTTCTTGGCGCGTGTATATGGGAGCCGCCTTTAAGAAAACGTTGGTGACATGCGACATGCTGTTCACTTATCCAGTAACCAAGGTACTGACCTTACAGAATACGTATAGGTCACAAATAAACGACTTACTGATTCGGTTTATTTTATGAATGACTCCACGGTTCCAATGGCTAAATTTTGTATAATGGCTAAATATTTTATAATAATAATGATTTTCGCCTTTCGTCTTTCTACACGACCTTCTGTGTTAAACCTCATTTTGTGTGCACACGTGCGGTACAGTGGTAGTAAAAGAATTGTGCATATAGTAAAAGGATGACAAAGTATCATTGCTAAACAAAATCCTCATGATATTATATCATATTTTTCAGCATTAATAACTATCAATCACTGACTAACATATTCATTTTTGATCCCTGAGTATCGCTGCTTACGATTTTTAACTCCTGCCAACAATATCCGTCATCAAGATTTCCTCGGTCTTCTCCCTGTTCTCATTCCATTCTCCACTGCCTTATCAATTTGCTAGTTGACAGTTCTCACGCATTACCCTTGCCAAACCATCAGTAGATTTCCTTGTCTCTCGTACCTGATTCCTTATTTTAATTATTTCACATTTACGCGTAAACCACTAATTCTCCTCTCCCTCCTAATACCCAAGTCCCAAAAATTTCCTATAGTGTAAACTTGAGTTGACGGTTGTCTTTGTGTTAAATACTCACTGTATCTTAGCACAATGTTTTAACGCATTGATTTATTTAGTATAATACATTCTGTACAATACATGAACTGGATTAAAAAACAAGTGAAACGAAGTAATCGAGGAACGTTGAATTACCCCAAAAACAGAAAATATAAAAATATCGTTCTTCCACTGAGAATCTAAAATTGCTCAAATACAGTAATACTTAATAATAATACTAATATCGCTCGATTAAAGTAAGTACTACCAGAATATTTACCAAACAAAGTAAATGAAGGAAACTAACGGGCGGTTTTATACCTTGTGTTTAAAGTTCGGGTGTCGATTAAACTGAAGTTTATCGTAAATTTATACATCTCGATGAACACCAAATTGAGTTTAACCATCAATCGGTGGATAGGGTATAGTAGGGTAACTTCAATTTGAAGATCTAATCATGTGCTGTTTGAGAATAATGGCTGTCATTTGACGTGACGATGACGTGTTGAAGTTTTAAAAACTATAACCTAACATGCAAAATGGACCTATTTGATGCTTTTGAGGACTTAGTAAGTGACGAGGATGATGACTTCATTCAAATTATAGAAGAACACTTAGTTTGAGAGTCTTAGAGCTAGGCCTAATCATTTTGAATATTAGGATAACATGGAATTTGTACAGCGCTTCAGATTATCAAAAAGATCTAGCAATCACATATATAAATGCTGAATACCGTATAGTTTGACCTATCTTGTTTCAAGGAATATTAGCAGGTGAAATATACCTCGTTTCTACAAAATTATATATAATGAGAGGGTGAGAGTGTATGGGTGAAGCCACTTCGACCAATACTTGTAATTTTTGTTATTGTAAAAAAAAATTTATATAATTTTATAAATATAATATTAATTTTAAATAATAATAAACATATCGCACCAGACTTTTTTTAAACCATTTCCGGTTTTATTGTTCTTTTTTTTAAATGCAAAGGTTAAACTCGATATTAAAATTTTTGATAGCTATTAATTGTAGATTTAAAATACTGCCTACAAGTACCTACAATCCGCTTTTACAGTTTTATAATTAAATGTCCATCAAAACCTAAGCATAGGAGTATTAATGGATTCGTGAAAGAAAATGAAATTTAATGGACACAAGGAGCCACCACCTTCCATTTAATAATAAAGAAAATAAAGAATTATTTTAAAAAAAACTAAATTACTTGCATTAAAACGCCTACTAGTGATTAAAATTCGTAACTAGAGATACATACTTTTTGCCGTAGAAACTGAAATAACAAGGTATGTTTCTTTTTATTTTATAGCAGTCTACATAAAAATTTATATTTGCCTATGAAAAGTATCAACTGGTCATAAATTTATAAAAATCACCACACATGTTCAAAAAGTTCCAAATGTATGCAAAAATCCAAAAATGTACAAGTTATGGTAATTTCCGGTGAAACTGGAAGTGGTGTAAAATTACTTCATTATTAAAAAATGCAGTTTTCTGAATAGCTCTAGATTGCCTAGCTTAATTTCGATATGTTCTAATATAAAAAAAATGTAAGAGTGATGTGACACCCGGTATATACCCTCGGTATGTGGCACCCGGTATGTACATTTACAATAGTTTCTATTGTGGCCGCGATTGCTCGCGTCTACCAGTTAGTAATTGCTGTAACGAAATACACACTGGAGCACCCCGTTTCATACCTGATGCGCGTTAACTGATTTATACAAATTTCTAGTTGATCAGATGTCTGGCAGAGTGATAATAGTTTTTTTGACTAAATTACTCATTCCTAAATATATGTGTACATGGAATAAGGTCTGCCCAGGAGGACCAGTTAGTTTCCCATTAATATTTTTTGATTGTTACGTTGTGAAACACACTGGGTGTTTTACAAGAACCATCTAAAGCCGCACTCGAAGTATAAATCATGCCCTGGAAGATAATGTAGGAATGTACGCAGCTTTAACTGCACGTGATTACGCTGTCCATATGATATTGGAGCGCCATTTGTTCCGCAGCAATTACTAACTGATAGACGCGGTCAAATAGTTTTACTATTACCTTGGTATATCCATGACAAATAAACTGAAACTAAAATTTTATTATTAAAACTTCACAGTATAGATATCTGTATAAATGGTCGGATTTTTAGTATTTGGGTGTAAAATTGGATATAGTCGTATATAAAACTATAGATAGGTACCTACATGTTAATTACTAAGTTTAATTGTAAGACTGCTATTATAAAATTAATATTCGATTATTTTTTAATAAAACATAACATAAATATGTTTAATTTAACACAAAGACTATTTACAAATCTGAAACCGAATGATGCAAATTATATGCAAACTAAATGGAAATTTAAAATTATAATTATGCTATATAAATTCTTTTCAGCGATAAATTAAGCCAAGATATTCATTTAATATGGTTCATTAGAGACGTAGATTGAATTGTCACGCAAATAAATTCTCGTTGACATTTCATAAAAGCTCCCAATTAGTAAAGAATAAGTGCGGATGAAATTACAAATTCCGAGAATTTACAAGGTGGTAATCCTGATATATTTTGTATTCAATATCATTCTTAAATTCTTCAGCGGTTATTTAATCTCTGGAAATCAATATTCTACGTCGTTCCCCTTTTGTGGTACAAATTTATATGTACATATATATATATATATATATATATATATATATATATATATATATATATATATATATACAAAACCTCACGTTAGGCTAGACGTTTGTAAGAGTATATTGTAAAAACTGGGAGAATTTATATTTAATTTTTATTTTATTTTATATAAATTTAGGAAAAAAAAATGTTGAACGCCTAAAGATATTAATTTTACAAATTAATATTTATAGTACCTTATGCTCATATCTTACCCTGGCTAAACTCATTACCTTATTAGTCCTACTGAAGCATACTAGTCTTACCTCAGTAGTCGGTTCTGGAACGTTTTTAATACAACTCAGCACACACATTCAAACAAGACGTTAAGATATACAAGTTCACTAAAATTTTAACAAAAGGAGAAATAGGTAGTATCATGAATTAATATTAAAAGCATAGTAGTTTTTAAACAAAGAAAGAGGAATAAACCTGAAAGATTATGAGAAAAACAGTATTTTTATAATGAGAAATAAGAAAACATAGTTAACATATCAACGTTATGTTGACCTTATGGAAATATGTATTATCTTTATACAAAAAGATATTATTATAAAGATTAATAAACAAAAAATATTTTATCTAAAACAGCTATGTGTTTCATTCAATTTTAATATATAAAACTAATATATTATAGGATTGATATATGTCTGCAACACGTACTACACGCTGCTTTATTTGTTTACATTAATAATAGCTCAGCTAAATAAAATAAAAAAAATAAAAATTATTAAGTTCGGTGGATGCCGAAGTCACTAATTATCCGTGATTGCCACTGACTGTGTGCAACCACGTCAGATAGTCCACAATTATCCCGGGTATCGAAATTACTCTCGGCACTTTATGGAATATTTGGTGATAGAGAAATGCAATACAAATACTAATATCTAAGTTTAATTTAAAAATTCAATGTAGAAAACAGCATTAAACTGTTAGCTAAAATTCGCTTGAAGTTACTTACATCCAAGACTCCAAGATATAAATAAAATATTTATACGGATCGTAATTTAGAACTAAATCCCAAAATGTGGTATTGTACCCGGAAACATACCTTTTATCAAATGAACATCATATACATCTACTTACTATTGTGTCAAATTGTTCGATGACCTTCCCATAACCAATATTAACAAGAAATAGGACTATGCTTACATAAACATGCTATTGAAATAGCGAAAGTATAGGTTATAACATATTCAATTTAGATTTTGAAATAAACATACCATACATACTATTTAAGTAACGGCAACCTTCAGGTAGGTACCTATTCATACACTATGACAGTTAATTTAGGTAAAGTTAAGTAGAATGAGAGTTAACCAAGGGCTCATAAACGTTATTTATATGTACATACTACCTAGTAGTATCAAGAATCATTAAAAGATAATTCACTTAAACTAATATTATCTGTAACGGAGCAGCATCAGAGTCAGGCAAAATTGTTGCGCTGTTTTACGATTTCTCTATGTTAGTTTTTACTGAAGGTTTTATATTACTCATAAAAATGGCGGATCAAATTAAGTGCGTGATCAATATAATCAATATTATGGTTTTAATTAATATATGGTGCTCAAATTTGCATAAAATTTTATGTGGTAAGTACTGATTATCATTGGTTAAATGTTATGTTGCTTAATTTTATTCGTTTTTTTTCGATTTAATTCGTTGTTTTTAATAAGATAGCTTTAATAAAGTGAATATATACTTTTGTATACCTAGTTTTTTATTTTTGTAGCAATTTTCCAACAAATGAAAGTCACTTATGGGGTGCTGGATTAACGCTACTGCATAACCACAGGATCTATCAAGGACAAATCTGCTCGACCAAAATTTGTTTCTAGGATTTCCATAACCACTTCTTCGATTATTGTGAGTAATTCAATTTTAGTTAACACGATTAACTATTAATTTTAGATAAAAAGTTCGCAACAAAATTTTACTATGCTCTCTTCTTCATGGTTTTCTAGTTGCTAATCAATAAATTTGTTTTTTCAATAAGAGTCTTTATTCTCTCCCTGTATACTGGATATATTGTAATGTTTTTTCGTATGTAGGTACCAGATAAATTGACAATTCAATGTTTATTTCACTATTTATTATTGGTATTATTTATTCACGATACTATTATTACGTCACTTCATATCATATTATAAATATAAATGCGAAAATTACCGAGGTATATCTATATAACCCAACTTCGCGAAGGGTTTGGAATCTGCTATATATGCTTTAGTATATTCAGCTACATAAAAATCTATTTCAATATTTCAATATGGGGTATACATAGCCCTTCATAAATAAACGGTCAACTACGTCTAATCTAATATTGAATGTATAATTCTTTATGTAACATATTCATTAGATAAAAGATGGGAGGTAGCTATATGTAATCTATAAAATAGGCTTATTCCAAAGTCTTCGATGGTATTGATCATAAACCATGAATTAATAAATTGCCTACAACGTAGTACGAAGAATATAATGGCTACAACACTAATTCCTAGACTGAAACTTTTGGCGCTCCTCAAGGTTGGAATTTGAGTCTGCTTTTAGTTAACAACATCTACAACATCTACTACTTTAGGTAACAATCATCTCTAGTAGCATCATCTTAGCATACAGGACCATTAGGGTGCTGAACCCATTAGGACCATATTATTTATTATTGATATTTAAATATTTCAGCGAAGAAATTCAGAAGTTATAACCCCGGTATACTACAACAACAACTCTAATAGATCACTATTACAAAGATACAATTAAAAAATATCAATATAAATAAAAAATCAAATTAAGTTTGTTACTAGAACTACCCGAGAATCTCGAACAAACCGAAATCCGGTAATTTAGTGTTTGATGTGAAAAATTAATACTTACTTAAATAACAGAGATTTAAAGCACTTGCCAGGGTTACATATTATTACTAAATGTCTATAATTACAAATATCACTCTTGTCGCATCTTTTAAAAGAAGAACAATTTATGATGTGAATTAAAATGCAGTATTTGTTCTAAAGAATAGATTGTGTTATATGGCAAGTGGTACGGCAAATATTTGAGCGCAATCACGAGTAGAAGTGCAGGTCACGCCAACGCCACCTATAATTTCAGGTTTAATTTTCTTTAAAATGATTTAAATATCGCCCTCTGAAAAGAAGCCCAAATTAAGATGGCCAATATTGTTTTGCGTCTATTACTCGTTAACCGGATGAGACAGATTCTTATACGTCTGTTCAAAACATTCGTCATTGAATTGCATATTTTAACAGAATCGAAATTGATTTTGCTTCAGATAAATTTATTAGGAAAACTTGAAGGCGAAATAATTGTTGCGAAAATGAATGCAACAAATTGCGAGGACCATCCAATGTATTAGTTTCCAGGATATATAGATTACTATACAGTGAGCGTGTAAAGGTTGGAATAAATTCGATAAAATCGTATGTATCGACTTTTGTGGAAAAGACCCAGACACGTCGATTTAATTTTTAGGAGGTTTTTTTGAGTTTGACATGTTTTGATAGGTTTTTGTTTTTGAGAAAATGACGTCACTGACATTTTTTTGGATGGCAACCTAATTTTTTTTATTCACGTATTTGGTGCAGTTTCTTCTGCTCTTTGCAGTTACATAAAATTTGATGTAGATTACATAATAATATTTTCGAGAAAATCGCAATTTAACATCATAACATTTCTTGTTACTAAATATTTATTGAAATAACAAAATGATCTAAAATAACTAAAATAGTTTCAAATTAAGTGCTAAAAGTGTCCTACATTTACTTGTTGGCCATAGCCAAGACGCAATCGGACTCGCGTAAAACCTCTTGGAATGCTTCTGGTCGGATTGTACAAATTTCAGTTCTAATTCTATCCTGTAATTCCTCAATATTATTTGGTATATTCAGATAAACCTTAGATTTTAGGTAACCCCACAAGAAAAATCTAGAGGGGTTAAATCGGGAAATCTAGCCGGCCATTCTATTGGACCCCGCCTACCAATCCATCTGTTAGGGAGTATGTTACCTAACTAAGTACATTGGACGTGTATATAATGCGATGGTGCTGCATCCTTTGATACAATAAAGATTCATTCGGTATATCTGGATATAATGCTGCAAGCCCGGAAATTAAAGTGTTTTCCAGAAAATTCATATATTTTTGACCAGTCAATGTTCCTTTAATGAAGAACAGACCTATAATTTTATTGTCAATAATCCCGGTTCAAACGTCCACCTTTTGTGGAAACTGGGTATGATATTCCATTGTCCAATGTGGATTTTCTGATGCCCAATATCGACAATTTTACGTATTTACGCTGCCATTTACTAAACGTAGCTCCATCCGAGAAGACAATCCGTGCCAGGAATTGGGGATACTTATTAGGTACATCGATCCATCATGATCTCGCAGAATTCAGTTCTGCGATCTTGGTCATCCTCATTTAGGGATGACATGGGATGAATTTAGGGACCATCCAGGGATGCCATTTATTCTTTTTTAAATACTTCAGAACTGAACTCTACTGTCAGTTGATAAGCAAATAAACACTGAATTGTTGTATTGTTGAGATGATTTTTAGGCACCAACGAGATATTGAGTATATTACAGTTTTTGTTTTAGAATATTTATTGGCGGTTGCAGAAATAATAGTGTGCACAACACATCCGTATAGTGTTTCTACTGGACTCTTAGACTTACAGCTAGTTCTTACTGGAATATGTCTACTAGTCCAGTCGAATATCACTTCCGGTACTTGCTACGTAAATAACTATTACCAACTAATACAAACTAAGTAGGATTCAATCAATCTTCTTGGGAAAATCTTGCATGATTTTCTTGTTGTCATACCACTCTTGCACCTGATGGTAGACTCTAATAGAGTGCTGATACGCTGCTTCTTCTGGAGCTGGCAACGATGCAAGATTGCATATTGATTTTGCAAAGCATTGTAACCTGCATTCTTTGAGAGAAATAAGTCACTGTTTTGACCGTACAAAGCTTTAATAACAACTTTCCCGGCCTGGCTTATTGAAAATTGCAACCGTTTTGCGCAAATCATGATGTTTCTGCAACAGTCTTGTAAGATTTTGTTTTACTTATCTGAAGAATGCCGAGGTCGTGTCGTAGCCGCTGAAGGCGATGATAAATGGTACAAGCTCTGCAACATCTGTTTATGACATCTGAATGTCATCTGAATGTGGAAGAGTAAATAATGTTCTGCCTCTTTCCTTTTCCTGGTTTCAGTAGATATACATTTGATAGAGGTGAAGTCGAAGTCGTCAGTAAAACTGGAAGTTCGACACGTTTCGGTATTCTACGGAGTCGTCCAGTAGACTTGGTAGTTTTGTTTTTAGTTTTCATCTGGGTAACCATCGAAAACGATTGTAGTACTCTTCAATGTATTTATCGTACTTCGAGAGTGTATCCACCGACCGTATATCCACCGTCTATGCACCACATTACCAAAGTTAATTGGATCTGTCACGAAAGAAAATGGGAGAAATTTTCTACTAATCCATCGCATTCCTTCATTAGTCGGACGCTATGTTGAGACTAAATATGTAAACAGATCTATATTTCCCATAGTCTTTTAAAATGTTAAAATTTCAATTTCACGTGACTATTATTGCTCTATAAATATGCGTCTGACAAGAAGTGTGTGTAATATATGTGTGCGTTTTTTGTAGAGAATGGTCAGCTTTCATTTTATGTGCATGTAGATATTTTTGCCGTACGATAAAAATAAAACTGGTTATTGACCGAACACTGATTTTTCGCACCTTCTTTGCATCGCCATTACGCCAACGCTCGTCTAGGTGGAGGGGGAAAACTTGAGAATACTTTCGCAGCATGCAAATAAATCATTTAAAACCATAAAATATTTGGCATCATTTACCGAGCTGCCGCCTGGTCTACTAAAAAATAAAGTAATCTATCGTAACTACGATTATTGCTATGAAATCATTTCGTTTGACAAATAAATTGTTGTTCTCAGTTTGCTCAGTTCGATGTTCCATGGCCAAAATGATGCTGCTTTTTATTTTGATTTATGTACATTTCAAAGGTTGATACACTAAAATTGATCATAATCAATACTGTTTAAATTGCTGTAGTCTTACAAAAATTGTTACAAAGATTCTCTTGTATGTTGGCGCCAAGGTAGGGGTTCCGAAAATAGTTTATCTGATCAATTTGATAATGCTGATTCTTCAGACAATTACATTTCTAGTTCTAGTGAAAGTGAGGAAAAGCACTGAAGAAGCGCACTCAGCAGTGGCCATTAAAAAAAATAAGTTATTCTATAGTTAAATTACAATTTCTTATGGAACCAGTGAAGAAGAAAAATATATCTGTTTGAGAGAAAAACATGAAAAAATATAAAAGGAAAAAAGGAGAAGAGTATGTTGGACTCATATTGCGTTCACCCTGCGTTGCTAAAATTAATAAATATTAAATTATAAATATTATATATATTTAATTTAATATTTATTAATTTATATAACAACTATTATACATATTATATTTATTAATTACTTAATACTATACCTAAGCGCTGTATACATTTTGTTTTAAGTCACCCTAGTATTTTTCTTACACATTCAATTTATTTTCAAATACAATCTGTTGCAGATTATATTATTTAGTAAATGAGGAGATTGGGCAATTTTTTTATTAATAATACAGTAACATATAGAATAGAATACAAAAGATTACGTCCAGCAGCAAAAAATTGTACATCTCGGATGCCTGATTCACCTAATGGGGGTAAGGATTGGCCTAGGGCATCTAATGATGAACTATCGGATCATTTATTGGTATCCAATAAAATTGCAAAAAATAAGCTCTGGGGTTGATAGAAATATTGGCGTAACTAATTCCAAGATAAAACTAAACTCTAGCCATTTATAAAAATGGCCCTCGTAAAATGATAATTTATAAAAACTCTACTAAACTGATAACGGAACTATAGGGTTTTCACTATAATGACTAACTTTTTATAGTTAAAAACTTCTACATAACACCCTTTGCAGCTCACATTTATGACAGAACTTATATAAATAAACATAATGGTATGAAAGGGTTAATACCATTTCAACCCCTTCGAACCCTCAGTGAAATGGAAACTGTGGTTGCAAAGTGGCTTAATAGGACCCTGCAAGTTCCGGGAACACCTCGGAGACTATTGGAATATTTGGAATTACTGATCACAATAGCACATAATTAGAATACTCAGTCTGTGACTATATAATCCATGTCAAAGTTCATAATATTAAATAAATGAAAAACTTTTCAGAAATATTGATAGCATCTTATTTTATTTTTTAATGGGTAGGTATAATATAAAAAATAAAAATACAAACATGTAGGTATACACACAACACATTCATATAAGATACGAGTATACCTAAATATACAGTGCATTCCCAGATCGATGCAACAATAGGCGAATAAACCCAAACAGTTTACTCCACAGGTTCTTCTGGGATTTTCCCTGTTTTATTAGAGAGTAATTTATGCCACATTTGCCTTGATAGTTAGGGAAAGCATTTTTTTCTTGAAGTGAAATACCTTTTCTGTTACTAGATACTTCTAACAGTTAACGAAACGCAAATGTAAAAACTTATTGGTAATAGTTCTTTACATCTCTTATACTACAATGGGGTATTTTCGCAGTTTTTTTAACAGTGGGAGCAGAAAGTAAATGGAAAAAGAAGATACCTATATTTTAATTTTTTTTGTTTAGTTCTAAAACAAGTTAGAAAAAGAAAAAAAAAAAATAAAATCATGTGACGTCACTAAGCGCAAATACAAATAGTGCGGCAAATGATTTTTAGGGTATTCCGTCTGTAAGATGCCGCACTGCTTCCTGTCGGCCACTGCTGTTGATATTAGTATATATATATATATATATACATATATATATATATATATATATATATATATATATATATATATATATATATATATATATATATATATATATATATATATATATATATATATATATATATATATATATATATATATATATATACATATATAATATATATACATATATAATATATATACATATATATATATATATATATATATATATATATATATATATATATATATATATATATATATATATATATATATATATATATATATATATATATATATATATATATATATATATACAGGGTGAGTCAGTTTTTTGTAGACAAACTTTAACAGGGGATAGAACGCACGTTTTTAAAAAGAAAAGTGCCTATAAAGATATGGCCGATCTAGCTTCCTAAGGAATATACAGGGTGTTAAAATTTAATTTTTTTTTACATTAATGTGTAATATTTTCTGAACGGAATGATATATTCACTAAATATTTTACACATATCTTAACCTGCATAGGATCAACATGTTGTATTGTTCCTGTCGAATATACTATAGTGGATGTTACTTTTTTCGGGTACTTCGGATATTCTGCATAATGGAACTTTTTTTTCGTACGCCACTGACATTATCTGATACATATTTCTAAAATAACGGCCCCTTAGTAGCAATTTTGATCTCTTGTAATTTTGCTCTAACTATGACAGTTTTCGAGATATTGGCCGTTGTTTCTCTGACAGTGTAATGTCGTTATTATAATTTTTTTTTCTCGAATTTTCTTTATGACTTATAAACGAACGCTTAGATTTTTTCATGTTTGGGGGATAATGCCTATTAATTAAGGCGCATAAAAGAAGCGGTAAGAATGTTCAAAAACTTGCACAGTGGCGGGGTGGAAGGGGTGCTCCACCCCTTTCGTAAACAGAAGTTCTACGCCAAAGACTATTTAAAAAAAACTGTTATTTTCATTATCTACATACAGTTTAACAAAAATAATGTCCCTTCTTCTGTTTCGAAATTCCTGTGCGTTTCCTAGTTATTTTGATTTTTAGTGTTTGATGTGGTACTAAATTAAGTAATTTATTTATTAGCAATAATAATTATCGGCTAAATATTTAATTCTTTCAACGAAACCTACCTAAATATGGTTTGTTAAGGATTCTAAAAAGCCGAAATCTCTTTATCTCTTTCCAAGTAATTACAATTACAAAAAAAACATTAGATGAACATTGATGTTAATGTTTATGGAGATATAAACATTTTTGAATTTATAGCAATATTTAATTAACAATAATAATTGTGGAATAAATAACAATTGTTAGCAATAATGATTTATAAATAACAATTACAAGAATTAATAACAATAACACTAGTACCTACATACATAAAATTAGATACTTTGTTCAAAATGTAAACCGTTCTTCTCAATACACATTTCACTGCGACGTATCATAGAACGTCTTAAGTTAACTAAATGATGCACCCTTATTTCATTGCAAGCATCTCTAATGCGATTTTGAAGTTCCTAAAGTGTATTAACCGGAGTGGTATACACTATTTCCTTAATGAATCCCCACACAAAAAAGTCAAGTGGTGTTAAATCGGGGGATCTGGGAGGCCACGCGACTGGACCTCCACGACCTATCCACCTCCCTGGATAGTTATTGTTTAGCCAATTTCTTACATTTCTGCCATAATGGGCCGGGCACCCATCAAGTTGAATACAAGACTGTCTTCTTAAATTCAAAGGAATGACTTCCCATATATTACCATGGTGTTCTTCTAAAAATTGTAGGAAATTTTCTGAATTTACACGTTGTGGCAAGAAATAAGGTCCAAACACGTGGTTGCCGTAAATTCCAATCCAGACATTTGTACTAAATTCATGTTGAAAACTTCGTGGTCGAATGGCATGTGGGTTTTCATGTGCCCATACATGCAGATTGTGAAAATTTACTATACCACGACGAGTAAAACAAGATTCATCAGTCCACAGTATATTGGATAAGAAATCCCTATTATTTTGAATGGAGTTAAGAACCCACCTACAATAAGTAAGTCTTCGTTCAGCGTCACCTGGACATAAACCTTGAACAGGTTGAAAATGATATGGGCGTCTGTGATCCCGTTTTAAAACCCGGGAAATTTTACTTTGGGAAATACCAAGAGCAATAGCAGCACGTCGAGTACTTGTCGTTGGGTTCCTATTAAATTCCCGCAATATACGGTCTCTATCTCGTCCACGGTTGTTCTGTCGGCCCCCGGGTACATTTTTCAAACCCTGGTTAACAACAAATCGACGGTGGATACTCACAAAAACGGAATGATGAGGTTGTCGTCTATTTTGAAATCTTCTTCGATACTCCCTAGCTGCGTATCTTGAATTCCCATTTGCGAACCCATAAATAAAATGAATGTCGGCTTGTTCGCTATTTGTAAATGTAAACGGCATGTTACACTAATTAAAATCTGGCAAATCACATAAAATAACTTTTTAATCTTAAAAATAATAATTAATAACAGTGAAAATATTCAAGATGAAGCAAAATTGTTTGTAGATAAACTTGTAATACGTCAAACTGTCGTTTCAAAATATGACATGATGCTTACTTGTTTTCCAAGGAGTATAATATTTTGTTGCAATTATTACGTACAGTTACAAATACGCTAGTTTTAAATGGAAATTATTTAGCAAACAACAACAAAAATTGAAACAGAAATTGGTACATGCACAAGTTTAATAAAACTTAAAGGAAATTTTTAAGACTTTTGGCAACTGCACAATAATCTATTGTATTGTAAGTACATTTGTAATTTAACAGATTTCAACATATAAAAGTATTGTATTTGAGTAAGGCTTGATATAACAAATATTTATTTTGACTACATTGGAAAAAGATAAAGAATAAGAGATTTCGGCTTTTTAGAATCCTTAACACACCATATTTAGGTAGGTTTCGTTGAAAGAATTAAATATTTAGCCGATAATTATTATTGCTAGTAAATAAATTACTTAATTTAGTACCACATCAAACACTAAAAATCAAAATAACTAGGAACCGCACAGGAATTTCGAAACAGAAGAAGAGACATTATTTTTGTTAAACTGTATGTAGATAATGAAAATAACAGTTTTTTTTTAAATAGTCTTTGGCGTAGATGTTCTGTTTACGAAAGGGGTGGAGCACCCCTTCCACCCCGCCACTGTGCAAGTTTTTGAACATTCTTACCGCTTGTTTTATGCGCCTTAATTAATAGGCATTATCCCACAAACATGAAAAAATCTAAGCGTTCGTTTATAAGTCATAAAGAAAATTCGAGAAAAAAAATATAATAACGACATTACACTGTCAGAGAAACAACGGCCAATATCTCTAAAACTGTCGTAGTTAGAGCAAAATTACAAGAGATCAAAATTGTTACTAAGGGGCCGTTATTTGAGAAATATGTATCAGATAATGTCAGTGGCGTACGAAAAAAAAGTTCCATTATGCAGAATATCCGAAGTACCCGAAAAAAGTAACATCCACTATAGTATTTTCGACAGGAACAATACAACATGTTGATCCTATGCAGGTTAAGATATGTGTAAAATATTTAGTGAATATATCATTCCGTTCAGAAAATATTACACATTAATGTAAAAAAAAATGAAACTTTAACACCTTGTATCTTCCTTAGGAAGCTAGATCGGCCATATATTTATAGGCACTTTTCTTTTTAAAAACGTGCGTTCTATCCCCTGTTAAAGTTTGTCTACAAAAAACTGACTCACCCTGTATATATATATATATATATATATATATATATATATATATATATATATATATATATATATATATATATATATATATATATATATATATATATATATATATATATATATATATATATATATATATATATATATATATATATATATATATATATATATATATATATATATATATATATATATATATATATATATATAGGAAAACACACTTACCAGTGCTATATCTGGACATACATGCGGAAAGGAACCACTTAGAAGTTGTACAAGTTCTTTCACCTTTCTTGAGGATCTTCAGAGCAGTATACGATTTATTTCATTGATCATTTGTACTTGAATTTTAAAATTCAAGTAACTTGTACAACTTCTAAGTGGTTCGTTTTCGTGTGTATAGTGGTTCGTTTCCGTATGTATGTCCAGATATAGCACTGGTAAGTGTGTTTTCCTTCTTAATCGTCTATTTGCTTATTTCTATGTAATGAAATGCTACAAACCCAAGATTACTTTTCACAAAACAAATATGAATAGCAAAGAATTTCAAAGCTAATATATATATATATATATATATATATATATATATATATATATATATATATATATATATATATATATATATATATATATATATATATATATATATATATATATATATATATATATATATATATATCGCTTAGTAACGTCATAGATATTCAAGCTACAATAAAGCACTTATTTCTGAATATTGCACATATTTTTTTTATGGCAAAAATTAGGGAAAAAATGTACTTGTTGAATATGAAATTGCCCATTTTTGTTTCGTTTGAGCGAAAATACCCCATTAGTCCAGTCACTATATACTTGTTGAAGAGAGGCACTTTTTCGCTCATGGTTCCGCGGACCCGGATTTTGGCTGCATTCGAACATTCCGAAAACCGCAATTGTACGGATAACTTTTAATGAAAATACAGCGAAACAGTCAGCGCGGCACCTTTCTGGCTCGCAATCAAGCAGTATTAAGTAAAAAAACAAATTGGCAGTTAAGTACAGGAATCAGTGGTTTATCGAACCACGAAAGGAACTTCGAATATTGTGCTTTGGACAAAAGTTATAGCACATGCGGCAAAGTGGTAAATTTTAGTACAATTTTTGCGGCCGTCAAAATTTATTTAATTTTGATGCTAAAACTTGAAAAATCACCTTTGGAATGCTCAATTACTCAGGAACATGATACTTTTTAAATAATCGCAATCAGAGCAATGGTTTAGCCTAAGACGCTCGGAATATTCGAACGAAGCCAAAACTGGGTCCACGTAACCTTGAGCGAAAAAGTGCCTCTCTACTTGGGCCTACCATTCAAAAACTATAAATCCTAGATATATGCTTTTGCGGAGTTTTCGACAGAAAATCTCAAAATCTACTTTTGGTATTAACAACTTTTTGTTGCCAGACTAAAGGTTTAAGCTACGTTTCCACGTTAGTGCAATGTCACCCCTTTGGACGACTGGGGTAGTTTGTGCTCTACTCGGAGAGGGTTGACAATTTAGGACAATAAATCTGCCGTATAGAGGTACACATTTCCGAAGTTTTTTGCCGGTCAGACCATTCGCAGGATATGTTGTATTTTAAATACATAAGTCCGTAAATTTTAATTTTAAATACGTAAGTTGTATTTAAAATACTTATTTTATATCTAGCCCTGTGCTAGATATAAAACATCGGGTTATATTATCCTGGAACATTTACTTATTATTTGTATAAGTAAATGTGGGTATATAATTGTGTACAAATATTACAGTGCCTACGACTAATGGCGAGATATGGTATTAGGACGTTGACTTTGTGAAGTACTTGTTCAGGACAGAGGATAAGGGTTCGCATAAGGGTTCAATAGGATAAGAAAATTAGTAAGGGGCGAAATTACTTTACTGGTGTAACAAGATACTGTTATGCAATCTTGTAATAGATTTGGTAAAGGGTTTTTATATCTGCTCGGTCATAAATAGAATTCTTGTTTTTTTATATGTATTATTTCTTTTATAATCCAACATTTCGACATTATTATAATTCGTAGCATGTTTTTCTTTTGTTATTATATATTTATTTACGGCTTGCTGTAAAACTGTTTTTTTGTGCATTTATGTCCTTTTAGGCGATTGTCAAGCAGTTGTGAGGTGGTTCCGATACAAACTTTTCACTAGATGTTATATACACGGTTGGAGTTTTTAAGGGAAGTTTTTCTTTTTAGTGGGGTGTAGTTACAACTGGTTAAGAAAATTATGATGATATTCGAATTGATTATATAGGTATACGCTTGTGATTTTGGTTGTTGTTTGTATTTGTTTTGTTGTAAAATTTTATTATTCTTTGTTTAAATATTCGGTTTATTAGATTTGTAGGTACATGTTATTTTTCGCTATTTCGATAGTTATAGGTATGTATTATGGACTAGTTAGAGTGATTGCACGTTCTGCTCTACCAATTACAACACCGTTTTATAAGATGATGGGAGTTCAAATTTAGCTACCTACCAGACCGTGTAGATTTGGTGTACCGTTGTATTAAGATTATATGATTATCTCGTATTAGAATTAGATCTAGGAAATTGTTCTAGATTGGTAGAAAATTTATTTTTCTAGAAAATCTATTATTTTCTATTTCATGTGTAAATTGTAATTTTGAATGGAATAATTGAAAATATTAACTATTACATTGATTTTAGCTTTAGGTATTACTGCTACGCAATCATCGACGTAACGTTTGAAATTTATTTTATAGTGGTATACTTTTGTAGTATGTAGTATACTTTTCAAATCAAATATCATTTCTTGCAGATTGTATCAATAGACAGCAAATTGAAAAAGTCTCAGGTTTGAGGCGAAATGTTTCTAACTACAATTATAAACCCAATTTTTTATTTTTATCATATGGTACTATAACGCTAAGACACCACCAAAACTGATGATGACCCACGAAGTTTTGGCCAGTCGATATCTCGAAAACTATATACATTATAATTGTGAAATGTGGTGATTTTAAAAAGTCGAAAGCGTTGTCGATTTTTGGCATAAAGACTTTAATTCCACTTGCACATTTCCGGTCACTTGACATCCACTTCAAAATTTTAAATCAGACACCCTGTATATTATTACAATTTTGTGATGGTCTGTCTAATAGCAATCCAACGATACTATATTTGTAGTCAATTGTCAAGTTTCTGCGGTACTACAGTAATGGTAAACAACTTTTTATGAACATTCCTTTAATTTTATTTAAAAAAAACGTAGATAGATTAGAAACAAAAAAGATATCCTAGCGACAGAAAGACCTGTCAAGAAGTATTAATTAGTATTAGTAGATTTGGTGTTTTTAAAAATAGTGATATTATCTTGCTTTGTCATTTTACTACGACCAGTACGTCGATATGCTTCTAATCTATGAAGAATGAGGAAAAAATAGCAGACAAGCAAGATATTTGTATAATCATCGTTTCACTTACCGAACAGGTTCAAGTAAAAATACTTTTGCTTACATGGAACAAACATTAATACGTGGTTCTTTTCCTAGTTGAAAACGAAAAACCCATCGAAAAAAGCTTATTCAAACAGAGGATACCATAATTAATATTCTGACTAAAATATCTTCAAGTAAATCAGCATATCTCAACGCGGTGTCTTCAGCGAGAAGGAGTAAGTAGGAGAACTGCAATCCAGAGAGTAATAAAGGATCATAAATATCATCCTTTCAAAACCCATTTAATGCAAGAAATGAATGAAGATCCTGAAAGAAGATTTAATTTTATTGCTGAAATGTTAGTGAAAGTCTCCAGTTCTTTTTAAATAAAATATTGTGGAGTGATGGAAGTCGTTTTCACAAAAACGGTACCGTTAGTAGATATAATTGTCACGACTGGTTGGTTGAAAATCTAAAATGGATGCGAGAAACTAATTTCCAGACAACATGGAGCGTAAATGTTTGCTGTGGTTTTTTCAACGGCCGTTTAATTGAGCCATATTATTTCTACCAAGAAACGTTGAACAGCGACAGATATTTCGATTTTTTTTAGAATATGCGTCCCGATTTACTTGAAGATATTCCCTTAAATGTGAGAAGGACGACGTGGTGGCAGCAGGATGGTGCACCTTCTCACTTTGCCCGCAAGGTGATACATATCTTGATGCTACTTCTCTGAAAAGTCTTGACCGGTTCACTTCCCAGATATAATACCATTCGATCTCTTTCTATGGGATTCTTAAAAGATTTGGTTTATAATACACCGCCTAGAAATTTATACCATTTGCAAAATAATATCAGAGCAGCGTGCCAAACTGTTATACCTGAAATGGGCATAGGGCAGCATGCTGCACAGACATTTTCGAAATATTTCAGTATTGCATTAATTAAGGTGGACATCAATTGTGCATCTATTTTATTTTTATTGTAATTATTGTATTTTGTTATCTAATAATTTATCTTATTTAATAAAAGTTGTAAAAAACTAATCCATTCATTCCACAGCTCAGATTAGGTATAACTGTTTTATATAAAAGCGCTAATAAATATGGTATCGTTGGTATTAGACAGACCATCACAAAATTGTATTACTATACACTGTGTACCACTTAAAATTTTGAAGTTGCACGTAACCGGAAATGTGCAGGTGAAATAAAGCTCTTTTATGCAAAAAATGGGCAAAACTATCGATTGTTTAAAATTAATGAAATTCAAAATTATTAGGCAAATAGTTTTTGAGATATAGTTTTAATTACAAATCTTGCCAAAGTGGAATTTTTAAGTTTCTTATTTTAAAGTCAGCAACTAACTTCAAATAAAAGTCAATATTCCGATTATATAGGTTCTTATTTTGAAAATGACTAGAGAAATATTGTTGGAAACTTTAATAAAATATTTTGGCAACACAGTTATTTAGTCAAGCAAAGTAATTTTAATCAGAAAATGATATTTCGTTACTTTTCGTAGAAAAAACTAAACGTTTTTTATAAACAATGAAAAACAATTCAGTATCTGATGTATATGTCATATGTCTATTTTTTTCATTTGTCTATTAACTTTGCAGTGTTATTGAATAGTTAGAAATAGTTTTAGTTATATTCTAACGAAACCGGTATTCTAACGAAACCAGTACCAATACGCTGTTGCGAGATTATTAATTTACAGGCCTCATTAATGATCGCTTAATTTATCACCCCGATCAGTTCATCGCAGCTGTGGCGATATTGTACAAAATTAACGTTCTTCTTTGTTCACACCTATATTAAAATGTTTACAAGGTTTACATAAATCAACACTGAAAACAATATTAAATTGCTTGTCGTATTTTACGATGCCAAAGTAAGCCTGGCTTTAACTATCCGAAATTGTACCAGCAAAAAAACGTGTTGGAATATTGAGGGTACTTACCCTGCTTTCCTAACGGCGCCAGTGCAGTTAAAAGAAGCCGCCGCTGTTCCAGTCTGCTTCGCTTTATAGGGAGAATTCATAACGCTCTCGCCATCGTCCTCATCAGAGACGGCCGTTGTCAAGGACATACGATCATCGTCTGATATCTGAAACCAAGAATTCTAATTAAATAAATTCTTGTGGTCTATCAGTTTCTCTGAATTCACTGCGATCAAATTATTTATTTAAAAGACTGACATTTTATAATAATATTAATTCCTTAAAATCTTGTATTCATTTTTATAAACATATTATGAGCGATAACAGCGAGCGATTATGGGGATATATATATTTTATGTGTTTTTGTTTACCTCTTTCCGTTTTTCTTTGTTTTTTTGAAATTATTATCAATAATTTCTAAAAGTCGTGTCTGTACATATAATATAGGAAACGATGTTTTCGGAGGTTGTGAGTATTTGGAGATGGGGCAACTTTTTCCACTCCAAGTGATTGAGTTTTTACTGGAAATTTTTTGAGTGCCTTAATTTTTTATGAAGCGACGAGGAGGAATAATGAGGATGACGAGTATAACGAGGAGGAATTGATAAGAATATTTTAGACTTACTTAAGTTTCAAATATACAAACGGTTTGAATTTTAACTCGTTAGATGTTTTGGTTGTGAAAAATAATCCTTTGTAATCACCTACTGCTGTCTGAAGGAGAAATAAAATTGTTTCTGTTACTATTTTAACCAAACAAATACAAAGCTTCTGATTGGCTTTTATATGTTGGTGTGAAATGTTTAGTTTCAGTTTAATGTGAAATTATTACAGCTAAAAATTATTAGTTTTTGAGTGCTGCAATTTTTTTATTTTTAATAACAATTTTCTTAAAAAAATGACGCACCAATAAAATATCCCCGTTATAAATTCACTAATGAGGGGATTCGGTATGCAAATTTCACGCTTATTTAAGTTTGAAAAAATATATACAAACGGTTTAAATTTTATCACGTCAGATGTTTTGGCTGTCAATAAATTTCCACTCTAATCACCTCCTCCTGCCTTCCATATATCAGGAAATTGTCTCTGTTGCTATGGAAACGAAACAAATAAAAAGCTTCTGATTGGCTAATATATGTAGGTATGAAATTTTCTATGAAATCTTTAATGCGTGCCTGTGAAATTGTTCATGTCAAGGACTGTATTTGTGGTATGTTCGTAGCTAATATGAGTGTTAATATTATTGGCTAATATGTGTATTTTGTTCGGGTTTGATAGGTTTAGTAACTAGGGTTACTTGAACTTTTGCTGTTCAATAATTTTAGATTTAAAAAAAGGACTTTAAAAAGTGGCCAAAAAACATTTTAACGTTGTATAAAACGGAAAGAAAAGTGTTTACTGTGCTAGGATCTGATCATCGACAGAACAGAACTACGAAGCTGAGATACCAAAAGTCAAGTGTCAAAAACATCACATTTTATCCCCAAGGATGCAAAAGGAAAGCCGTTGAACATATCACAGAAAAACCCTCAAAGACTATTCGACGTGAGTTGGAAGTCGATTACAATAAAAGACAAGAAAGAACACAAGAAAGAATGTTTATAACTGCAGGCAATACCCGGCAATACTTTTTGTTATTGCCGGACCGTTACCAAAGAACATAGATGAAGTAGTGCAGGTTCTTGAAAATTACAAACCCAAAACCTGTAGAGGAGAAGACTTTTTAAATTCTGTATAATTTTCCAAATCCAACGATGTCAAATAATTGACAGTTCAAACTTTTATTATATTAAATTTTTAATTGTTCCTTTAAGTGCAGAATAAATCGGAACTGTCATGGCAGGTTCCGATTTATTCTAATTATATAATTATATCCGATTTATTATAAATATTAAATCACGTAAATTAGTATTTTTGACGGGATTCCGATTCCTCTGGCATTATACGAGTCAATTAGAATAAATCGGAAGCGTCGTGGCACACTTAAATGGAAAACTAAATATTGAATTAAAAAAATATTTACATTTGAAAGAAATGTCAATTATGTAGTATCATGTTGATTATGTGTATTATGCAGAATGTAGAAATGCAATAAAATACCGGGTGTTTCATTTAAAAATCGAAAGTTAGTGTCACTTCCGGCGAAAACGGGAGTGAAAAAAAATCAGGTGTATGTCAAAAGATGCCGCTTATTATGTATATACGATATCCATAATTTAAAGCAATCGTCTTCAAAATTGAAGGACAAAAAGTGTGCCATGATCCTGTTACTCCCGGTAATGACCTTAAAAGTACACTAAGCTGACTATTTTTGTAGTCGGTGAGCGATATGTCGCTGTCCGATGTACACAATCAATATATAACTTCTCTGGGAGAGAATTCAATTTCTTAGTACTTATTTGATATCTAGTATTTCTCTAAGTAAAAAAAAATCACAGTCAACAAAAAGTTATTTCAGTTAATTAAAATCTCAAACTTTTCTACATAATCAGGAAATCAGGTTAATCCGGTGATGAATCCGGGACTGGCGAATCATCTGCGGCATATGTAATAAGTTATATTTCAGCACGAGGTGAAACTTTTCTGAAGTGAAAAGCTTCATTACTGAAACTTCACGCTGACAAGAAATCAATTAATTAATGGAGGTTAATTGTTCTTTATATAACATTCTTGACGGGGAAGATAACTCGACATGAAATAGTTAACTCCAGCCAGAAGATTAATTCAATCCTTCATATTTTATATCCGAGACAGAAACCTTAAAAGACTTGTGTCCATTTTATATCTACTTCCTGTTAATATAAATATTGTGTACCATATTTTTGAAATAATATTTCGACGCGTCAATACACGGGAAAGCATCGTGTAATGGATTGCGGTCTCGAAAACAGTCCTTCGGCAATTACTGTGTAGTTGGCATATTGGAGTTCTACTATATTAATTTATAATTAGTCACATGGCAAAATTACAACTTTATTGAAGTTATAAGGATCCTGTGTCGATACTTACGCAAGAGTTGGTACTCGTAATTGAGCTATATTAGCTCTTATACTATATGTGTCGTAGGATCAATATGGCTTCGGATGTGGAACTGATAACGAGGATCTAATTTCACGCACTGTAATATAGTAACACGACAAGGTCGATAATCACGAGAGCGGGTATATAAACTCTTACGTATATATTTCGAACTTGCCTTTATTGAAATATAATATACATAACTGACATCTTCACTAATTATTTTACCTATACTCTTTGTGATCCAAAATTAGACAATAATTGAAACTTGATCTGATAAAGGATGTGATGACGTTCAGAGCAGCAGCATATTCTTAAATATTCTAATAGGAAGTAAAAAGTTTACTGTTGATAAATAAAGTGAAGCTATAACAAATACCATAGGCATAGATGAACTTTATTTAAATACAATTATTATGGAAAATAAATGTTACTGTTTTAATACTGAGACAGAACAACGCAAATTAATAGTGTTGGGTTTGTAAAAATTCTTATAAATATTCCTGCGTAATCTTAACCATAAATGATGTAAGAGCGGTCTCAACCAAACCAGGACTCTCGTATACATGAATCAATTGTTTACACTTGGAAAATATGTGAATGAACTGAAAGCAGTTATTTAGCAACTTAAAAATGAAGTTGCTGAACTTAAGTAACAGAATTCAACAATTCCTGCGAATAAAGTTACAAACTACAGTGATCTCAATAACATCGTTCAGGAAGTTATGGACAGACAGAAAAGATTGAGGAATATTATCATCTACGGAGTCGAGGAAAACCCACGCTTGAATAAGGATTGCCAATGACGTTAACTCTCGTTAACTCTATTATTAAATTTTCTGTCATGTAACACGGACTCCATTTATGTCAAACCAATTCGACTCGGTAAATTAATATCTCCCAGAAAGACAAGGACCTAGGCCTACTAGGGTAACTTTCAATGATGAGCAAACTGTACACAATATCATTGGTAAAGCAAGTCAACTTAGTAGCTCTACATTTAAGAACATTGGTATTTCTTCAGCATGTACTCCTAAACAGTTTGAATATTATAATAAATTGAAAAATAAACTGAATGAACGATTGGCAAATCGAGAACGAAGTCTGAAAATTAAAACAGTCAGCGGTGTACCTATAATAATATTTTTACAATGATGAAGCCCACTGCATTAAATTATATGCTGTATTTTCAAAATTTTCGTGGATCGAAGACAAAGGTAGACAAAGTTCTTTGCATCAGTGATAATGAATATGTACTCATTTGTTAAGCAGACTTAGCTAAATAATGGTGTTTTAAATTTTGAATATTTTATACAGCGTTATTCGGTAATGCTATAATATTATTCGGTGTGACAGAAAATTTGATTCTGTGAACATGAAATGTGGTGGAGGTGTATTGATAAAATATCTTAACAACTTAGAGTAAGTAACATTAGATTTATCTTTAATTACTCATAAGTGTATGATTCAATTAAATAGTTCTTTATTTTATCTATACAAACTTTATATTCCACCTAGTATATATTTAAATGAATTTGAAACTTTCCTTGAAATGTTTGAAAACTGTACAACTGATAATAATAATGTCATTATTGTAGGGGACTTTAATGTTATATAACTCCAAACCTGAATTAGTAAACAATTTCATAAATCTCTGTAATTTAAACAACTATGATTGTGTACGTAATATTTATGGTAGAACAATGGAACAATATTAGTCGTGATTCTACTCATCTAACAGACGAGAATTTGTATAACCCTTCACTCCGTATCGAAATGACAGTTTTAAAAGATAATTTTCAAAATTTCTGAAACTCTGCAAACACCAAGAGATACAATTTTCGTAAAGCTACTCATACCAATTTATACAACTCTTTAATAAAATCTTTTAGTGATGTTGATTTATCTTGTGTTAATTTTTATGAAAAATTTACTCTAATTTTTGAGTCATGTACCCTTATATAATAACGAGCAAGAAGTGTAAGTATCCATTTTGGTATACATCTGACAGTATAAATAATATAAAATAAAAAAATTATTATAACAAAAAATACAACAGAACAAATGTTACATCACTTAATTAAAAAGTACTTACTTAACTAAAATTTTAAAAGAATGAGATCTTAAGTGGAATCCAAAATTAATGTTGCATATAAATCATATTTAGCTAGTGTGCAAGAGAGATTCAAAACAGATCCCAAATTTTTCTGGAACTATGTTCAATCCAAAAATAATCATAACAGAATAGCAGGTAAATTAATCAATGCAAATATGTCTTTTGACACATCTCAAATGATTTTATATGAATTTAGTGATTACTTTGATGATGTTTTCTCAAATGCTACTGGTCCAGACTCTTCTAATATAGAAATTAATAATTTAGCCATTTTTAATGTCATCAAATTTACTGATACGAATATTTTGAATGCTATTGCCAAACTAAAAAATAAAATGACATCAAGACATGACCAAATTCCGAGTTTTTTTAATAAGGACTGCAAATATGTTTTTATTCGAACGTGTCTAAAATGACGTTTCTCAGTTAGAAAACAATAGCGAAAAGTACTTTTTCTAATCTACTTAACTTTTCTATCTACTTCAGGTAAGTGGCCTAAAAATTCCTTTCTTCTAATTTTGACATTTAAAGTGACACTTTGCCAAACCCTTTGACGTTATGAAACGTCTTACTTTTCACAACCAGTTACAAAAAGTAAAATTTTACGCAACTGGTTTTGTAAAGTTCATTTCATAGTAGGTTATTTAGAACATAAAAAAATTATTATGACATATGATCGCTGTCTAAAATAACATATATAAAACGATTATTCAAACGGTCATTGAAAAACTCCAAAATTCTTGTAATCCAGTCAAATAAGGCGAACTAATGTGCAAACTTGACGGATATTTTCCTAACTTGGCAGTAGGTTATATATTACATACATTCATGATAATATGCTATTAAGATATAAGATAATATTTACAATAAGTTTCAGTACAGTCTGATAAAAACCCTTAAAAATCGTGTAAATTGCTCCCATAACATTAGTGTATAAGAAACTGCATGTTATCTTGCGATTTTTCATAGAATCACGTTCCTAGTTTACTATCATAACAAATTTCTGTACAAGTTGCTTTCTAGGTATTAAAGCGGGTGCGCAATGCTTATTATGTATTTACAGCGTGACTAACATTTTTGCATTGCATTTTATGCAACTTGTCCTGTGACTCTCAATTTGTTACAGGTAATATACTATTCTAAATAATGACGCATTACATGCGAAGGCAGTTTAACAAAATTCATCGTTCTGAAGTTGATGCTGGCTTTAATTAAGCTTATTGTAATATTAAAGTACTTGATTTATAAATAGTTGAACGTGAACGTACAATTGATGAGCCGATTTATAAATATAGAAGTCAAATACTTGTAATAGGGATCTTAAACAAATATGCAAAATAAATTGCAAACTAATTAAATTAGCATTAAGAAGAAACTGTAAGGTATTATATAACATTTAGTTACTAAATTAGAAATTCCCTTCAAATAATTAAGTCCACAATAATACCTGTAATCTGTAATCAATTCAGAGTGCGGAGTCAAATCTGCAGCAAGTATAGGCTCCTTGTACCTCCTCCATTTGAACATCTCTCGCATAGGCCATCCATCAATCCAATATGACATTTCCCGCAAATCCTCCCCAAGATGAATTTTCAGTTGGATGATACTCGAAGGTAATGTACTCGAAGCACCAGGCCCAAAAATTTTCAAGGTAGTTGCCAGGATAGCCAATGTGACAGCTTACTTATTGCGATTGTATTGTGGTGTTATTTATCTGGGAGTCCCTCACAAGCGCTTGGTAATCCCATATTTACCCTTTACTGCTTTTATAATTTTTCTGGGCCAGTAGTGATTACCTGTTATCTGTGTAGATTTGTTTTGCCCATTATTTGTCTACGAGGATTGGCTATGAACACTGGCATTCTTATTAGACCAGGAGTTTTAGTTCAAATATCGCTCGAACCCGGAAGTTATTATGATAAAGCTTGAAATTTTTCCTCATAATGTGAAGTTACTTCCTTACGCGGCAATGTCCAATTAGGATTACTATTGCGAATCATAGGATTCCTCTGGACATTTCTAGATAATTCTTTACTGTCTCTTCGCTGGGATATCCCAAGAGATTTCCAGGTAAACGGCATCGACAGCTAGTTATTTAATCCCATAACTTCATAAATTTTTTAATTTCGCTGTAATTGGTAATATACTCGCTGCACTAGGCCCAAAAATTTTCAGGCTAGTTGCCTTCCTGGCCTATTTGACACCTTAATTGTTGTGATTGTATTGTATCATTTAACCCAACATAGGGTAATGTTATTTATCTGGGAGTCCCTCACAAGCGCTTGGCAATCCCATATTTACCCGATACTTTTTTTAATAATTTTTCTGGGCTAGTGGCGATTGCCTGCTATCTGTGTAGATTTGTTTTGCCCATTATTTGTCTACGAGCACTGACTGTGAACACTGGCATTCTTATGAGCTCAGGAGTTTTAGTTCAAATATCGTTCGAACCCTTTGGCTTACATCCTTCGGGATGGTAACAAATGAAACTAGAATGAATCAGATATCTATTAAACACTTAATAGTTGCTATATATCAACTTCGGATGACGTAGGAAACCGAAGTCGGGAAGAAAGAAAAATCAACACCTTTTTTGTGTTCGACGCGGACGACTTTAAGTAGAAGATATCGCAAAAATGACTAGAGTAAATGTAGGGCATGAAATAAGCTTTCCACTTATATATTTACATTCCCTGTGAGACTTAAAGAATCGGAGATAAGGACGCTTGAACGCCAGCAGACGCGACGCTTTAGTCTTGCGAGTGGACTTTTTGGGCCACCCGAACAACAAAGCACGTCTTATACATCTTCTATTTGTCAATTTTCAATAAGCTGGTGTATGTGTTAAACGAGCTGCTGCTGACGTAGATACTCTTATTGTGAGAACTGCGTTGGACGAATCCGGCAAGATT
Organism: Tetropium fuscum; assembly: GCA_964058915.1. Taxonomy (NCBI): domain Eukaryota; kingdom Metazoa; phylum Arthropoda; class Insecta; order Coleoptera; family Cerambycidae; genus Tetropium; species Tetropium fuscum. The sequence continues at coordinate 24,033 of CAXKVY010018531.1, read as the reverse complement.
ACGACCGTGGTCGCTTCAGACTCAGATATTTTAGTAATGCTTGCACTTGCGAGTGGACTTTTTGGGCCACCCGAACAACAAAGCACGTCTTATACATCTTCTATTTGTCAATTTTCAATAAGCTGGTGTATGTGTTAAACGAGCTGCTGCTGACGTAGATACTCTTATTGTGAGAACTGCGTTGGACGAATCCGGCAAGATTACGACTGTGGTCGCTTCAGACTCAGATATTTTAGTAATGCTGATAGCCCTTGCGAACGACACGTCAATCAGTATGTTAACTCCAGGCTCAAGTATATCACCCGGAAATGTTTTTGATATTCTGGATATCCGGAAAGATAATGCTGGTGTGAACGAATGCATACTCTTCTGGCACGCAGACACTGGATGTGACACAACGTTTGCCCTATTCCGGATTGAAAAGAATAAGGCCTGAAAATTGATCAAGAAAAGTACCCATTGCAAGCTTCAAGAATGAACCGCCATTTTCCTGAGCAGTGATTCCGAAAAACCAACAATTGCCAAAGCTGGAGAAAAATTCATTAAGGTTCTGTATGAAGGAAGTATTAAGGTTCTGTATGAGATTGACTTTCTGAATGATCTTCGGGTTATACGATCTGGCTACTTTACCACCAGCGACTGCAGCCTTCGAACAATACAACAATATTTACCGAACATATTTGCAGGTAAGATAGCCAAGAGCATTCCATTAGTATTTTTTGTGCACTCTTCGACTTTTTTTCAAAATAATTTTTGCGGCGATTGTTTTCGCAGAAAAATTTGTGAATACGGAAGATTTTCTACGAAAAAGAAACGGTTTCTCTGTGAAAAAGCTAAGCGCAAAAATATTCTCTTCAAAAAAACTTTAAAACGAGTTTTCAGTAATAATGAGCTATTGTAACATGAGATAAATTAGACCACCGTGGGAAAAAGTAGTCCACTAGCATAGAATCATGTCCCTGTGCTCCACTGTGCTCTACAACCACAAGGATGATCCAAGTGAGAGGCACTGCTACCTCGATCATTTTGTATATATACAGAGGGATCGGTGGAGCAAAGAGAGATGGGTGATCCACTTTACTTCATAGCAATTTGTTTTAATGATAATTTCTTCTCCATCTGATAATGATAGACACGTATTTTGGCAAATTATATTGTTGATGATTCTGCCTCTAGGTGGCATTATCACCAATCCTTTCTATTTCACCACTTTGCTTCATGTTACTTACATGTATTCCACTGACTCAATAATAAGTACCCCACCATTACGGCACTTTCCGTTTTACATTTCTTGAAAAAAAAATATATCAAAATAACAAAGACTCGTTATAACGAACCCAAACTATGAGCACTATTGCCTAAGACCAACGAGATTTGCTAAGTAAACGTAATCTAATTTCAAACATATACATGCTGATATGGTAATTTTTTTAAATAGTCGAATGTACCCCATTCTCCCATACTTGTTATTTAAAAATTCTGAGTAGATTATATTTTTATAAAAAATTAGTTGTCTTTTTTGTTTCTCAAAAAAGTTAATTTGTGCTACTTTAAAACATTCAATATTCAATCCTAAAGCGGCAATTGCGAGAGCTGCACAGAGAAAGTAAAGATATTAGTGGGAAGCTTATTTTATGCTCTACAACATTTAATTCGGTCATTTTTGCGATATCTTCTACCTAAAGTCGTCCACATTGCATGCAAAAAAGGTGTTGATTTTCTTTTACTTCCCGCGGTTTTTCGGTTCCCTGTGTAATCAAAAGTTGATATGTAGCAACTGGGAAGCGTTTAAAACAGATAATTCATTCTAGTTTCATTTGGTACCATACCGAAGGATGTAAGCCATATGGTTCTTACGCTACGCTTGTTCCAGTACATATGAACGCTTCTCCAGGATTCCAGGATTTCCACGCTTTCGAATTCCAGGAAGTCGGCACAGGAGGGACTTTTGATTGTTGTTCAGCACATTAAGTAGCTCATGCAAATTTCTAGATTTACAATAATTATTTCCGGGTTAAATCCTAAAACTCCTGGGCTATATCTATTTATAGGCCACTTACATTTAAATCGCCGACTTCTAGAGTATAGTTGACTCTAGCAATAGTTTACAATAAGTTAAGCAATAGTTTACATATACGTGTATTTAAACAGCTTGTTTGGACGATATATTTATAGTATCATTATACTATAAATTAAATGGAACATTACGACAATCGAACCCCTTACTTGTTTTACTTCTAAAATTCCAATACACTTTCAAATTTGTTAAAACACAATCCGAGGAAATAAGCGAAGCAATGGATGCCATATCACTCGAAAATTCACTAGACTTCAGCCAGGCAAACTATCTGAAAAACATGTAGCAAATCGGCATCAATAGACACAGCTTTAACTAGATTTAGATTCACTGGAATATTTCCCCTCAATTTCGTTATCATTACTGACTATTTCTATGCCATTGCTGGTGTCTCATCAGCCGATGCAAAGTGACTACATTCATTATCCTTGATCAAACACAGTCACAAATTCCCGGACCATCTCGAATTCAGCTTGGACACAAACAAGTATAACAAATTCAGAAAATGTGATGAAAGATTTCGCCGTCGAAATTCCTATTGGAGATAAGAGTCCCGTGCCAACCGTTCAATCGAAATAGAAAAATTAACGAAAAAATAGGTGGAGGTATTAATAAATACTGGGTTCCCCATAATAGACTACCCATTTTATATTATTAATAAATTCCCTATGAGATAACTAAATAGGTTGTTCTCTGTGGGATTATCTTCTGTAGTCTTTGGGATTTAAGTAAATTATTAATCAAGTAGGCTCCTGTCACAAATAAATTTTAATTTAATAATTTCGTGGAACGTCATTTTTCTACGAGAAGTTTGTTAGTTTTTATCAATAATTATTGAACTTTAATGGATTACTCAGTCCAACAACGTGTGTATTGTGTAGAACTTACATAAGAAGCAATCCGATAGAATAAGTTAGGCGTGCATTCCGGCGTCAGTTTAATATCAACAATAGGAGTCACGCGTCAAATCCTAAAACTGTTAGGTTATGGGTTCGTCATTGGCGTGAAAATGGTTTTGTAAAAAAATTGAAGAAACCTGGACGTCGAAGAACAGTTCGTACACCAGAAAATATTGAATGAGTTAGAATTGCGTTTACGAGAAGTCCTGTAAAGTCTGCTAATCGACAAACCCTTATTCTAGGAATATCTGTGGGAATATTTAAAAGCTAAAGTGTTTGCGAGTCGTCTAGGTACAATCGATGAACTGAAAGTCAAAATTCGTGAAGAAGTTGAAGGAATAGACGAAGGTTTGCTGCACCGTGTAATGAACCACTTTTTATCCAATATTAAAAAATGTGTTGAAGTTGGTGGAGGTCATTTAAAAGACGTGATTTTTAAAAGTTAGAATTAAATTAGCCAAATATTTATAAGTTATCATAAATCCCAAAGAGTTAGCTCTAATTTAGTAAAATAAAAAGTTTGTTTTGTTAATTAAAAAAAAATTAATTCAAATATTAAAATGGGTAGTCTATTATGGGGAACCTAGTACATTCCAAAAAGTTACTGCTAAAGAGTCGCAACAGTGGTAATTAGTTAATCTTCAGTTGATTTGTTTATTGCGATTGTCTATTGTGATGTCTTACTATGATTATTATTTTTGTTGCTTTTGGCCGGTGGATCACAGCAAACATTAATTTCTATTACCATCCCTGTAAAAAGTGGTTGCTAATGCCTATTGATAGGTAAATTACGTAACAATATTTTAGAGAAAATCGTAATATAATATCTAAAGCTTGGTAAAATCCTATATACTTTATAATAATTGGTAATAGTTATTTCTGATATAAGTACTGAAAGTGATACTTTACGGATTGTCTTCTCGGATGAAGCTACGTTTATTTTAAATGATCAATATTGGACAATGAGTGTTATACCCAATTTCCACGTAACATTGATATTGAGAACACTTATTGGTGAAAAATATCTAATATGCAGATCCAGATATATCGAATTATTCTTTGTGGTACCAAAATGATGGAGCACCACCGCATTATACACGTTCAGTGCGTGCTTACTTTGGCAATATTTTCTGTAAAATATCGATTGGTAGATGGAGCCCAATAGAGTAGCCAGCTTGTATTCCTCTACATTTTTCTTTTGGTTATCTAAAACCTAAGGTAACGCCCACAGCAAAATCTGAATGGACTTAGTAATTTTAATCGAAGGATATAATTATAACTGAAATTTGACCGTACCAAAAGAATCACAAGCTCAAGCCAAGATCCGGCAAGTAATACACAAAAACTTTTTGAAGAACTTAGATAGTAAACAGAAGGAAGGCAATTGCCGGTCTCTGTGAAAAGTATACTGACCATTAATCAAACGGAACAACCATACGTCATGATTTCTGGCTCAATTGCTATCCATCACTTATAAACGGGTCAAGTAGTTTTCGGCGGCTAATAGAAGGATTAACGTGTCTGTTCAAACATGTAGCTGGACTGGATTATAATTGACATGTCATGCATGCATTTGCGATCACAGACTACCGAAATAGGTAATTAGGTTATTCCGATTAATAACACAGCTGACAGAGCATTGAAAATTTAATCAACGAATTACACGTTTACGGAACTTAATTAATTTAAATAGGAAGAAATATGGCATTAACATTTTATAATTTTTAGGAACCTTCTTAACATGTTCTATATAATTATGTAACCAGATATGTAATGTAAATGGTAAGTTCTTATATTTTTAAAATATTATTTAGTGAACGTTTAAGTATTACAATAATAATAAAACACTATTTAAATATTTTACTATGTTGTTATCATAGTTAAATAAATTTTATATTGTCTGCATAAGTAGACACTATTTTCTTTAGATAGCTACGTTACTACGAATTAAGTTATATAATAATCTGTTAAAACAGTATTGGGATATTAGCGATAAATTAAACAATAATACTCACCTCATTTGTATACTCGAATACATTTATACTGAAATTAATCATTTAGAAGTTCACATTGACAGGAAGCAGCTACAATGTCACTTATAAATAACTTAGAGACACACGACAAATCATTTATGATTTTCATAAATATAACAGTAAATATTACATTACAGTAAATTGTAACAAACAATTATAGAAGATTTCGGTCTCAATCCATCAAAAACTTCATTAAAAACGAATGCAATGAAAATGAGCTTTAGGTGGAGGAGGAGAGCACAACATAACAGAAAAGTTCTTATTGAAAAAATGGAAATTAGAGTTTTGGGAGTTAAATATTTAAAAAATTAAATACTTCCGTAGTCACAACAGACCAATAGTATTTTTGTATGAAACGTACTTACATAGTGACCACAAATCTTCTAATAACTGGACTGATATTTTTACAAACGGATTATTTGAAAATATATCTAAAGGATCCATATTAATTATCGTTGGATAATTAATCATCCAAGAGGAGAAACGGGTTTTATACCTAATGGCCTCTTAATATTTAAATTAGGTACCAACTATGATAATTATCATTCAGAAACGAATTGGGAAAATTACGAAATATTATGCGACTTCGAAATATTATTGGAAATGATAATTTCACTCAATTCAAATCAAAAATATGAGTTTAATTTTTTATTAGGTAAATAAATAGCGAAAAAATTACTCATTGATTTTATTTTTCCTTCATATAGTAACTCGCAAGTTATTAACAGTTTAGAAAAATTTCGAAGAGGAAAAGAAGTTTTATAATTAAATGTTACACATAATAGAGCTGGTTTCGAATCAAAATTATTATTATTATTTCAAATATAACAAAACAACTAAAAAATTGGGGCAAAACGAGTTTTTCACCGATTTTTTTTAAATACTTTTTTATATATGTATAGAAACTTCATATTTGACCAAATATAACTATTAAGTGTGGCAAACAAACCATCACACCAAAATTTCATCAAAATAGGTTGTAGAGTTTTTGCACAATTGGTACAATTCAGATTTAAAAAAAAATTGAAATACTTTCAAACTTAGAGCTAGAGCCTCTAGATACTTATATTTTCACATATGAAAGGGAACTCAAACTTTCAAATACATTTTGAAACATTGTAATCCGTTAACTAGGAAAGCCGAGAGTTTAAATTTTTTAGGTATTCAAATAAAAAATCCATAGAATTTGATAAAAAAAATATTTTAAATTATGGAAATTTAATTTAACTATGAAATTATATTTAATATCTTATTATTATATTGATCTTTTAAATTTTCCAGTCTACCCCTCTTATAAATAATTACTTAATTCATTTGTATCGTCATTATTCTCGTCCTCTGCGTCTATCTTCTAACTGAAATGAGTTTTCTTCTGCCTCCAGTAAAGCATCCTCGATTTCTTTTTCAGGGGTCCTCTCTTCATCATAATCATCTGCCACGTCGATGTTCACATATGTTTTGAGAATTGTTGCATTTTTACATGATTGCCCTTGATAATGTACAATAATCGTATCATTTTAAACCATCTTTAATACAACTACACGATTTAGAATATTATTTTGTGCAGTTTCAGCTAATAGTTTTTAATAAATTTTCCGAAAGTAACGGTTCGGTCAATTGGATAGGTTCCCAACCATTTTTATCCCATCCTCTCTGTTGAATATTATAGGTACATATTACTAGTTGGTATATTAAAACACCAAGAGGTAAAATAATATTAATAGGTAAAACACTTGTTTTCTTTATTATATTAAACATCTCTCACGAATGAGCCTTACTCGCCGCTGTGAAATTATCACTAATTATTTTACCAGTAGCATTAATCGGAGGCGTACCTTTACGTGCGCAACGAGGGGCCACCATTAATTGCGATTGCTGTAAATGTAAGCGTAGAAAACGAAGTAAGGGACTCATTTCGTTACCAATGAGAAAAATAGTTCTAGTTAGTTGTTAATAAGCACCCAAAGTGAATCCACGCACCAGTAAAGTGGTGCGTGGTAAGTGTAAACTCAAAAAAAAAATTACTCCATCATAATAAATGATTACCAAGCCAATGAGGCTATATAAATAAATTAGTGCATTTCAGTGTAAATGATATAAAATCAGTGTTATATTAAACAAATTTTTTATCCACAAATGAAGAATCGTAATGGTTTCCTGGTGAAAAGGGAAACGATGATAAGAATTTAGTCAGACAATAGAATATCTCGACGACGTTATATAACTCCCGATGGAGTAAGTAGGCTATCTTGGGGTGTTAGAGGCTGATGTGCATCATGTTCATGCTGCGGACCGATTTAATGTTTCTCAGAGTGTACGACGTCGGCTTGCAATAAGATTTAAGAAACAATTTGGCTTCAAGACATCCAGGACAAGGTCGAAATCGGAAAACTACAAGACGTTAAGACTATTTTATTTCTTTGGTGGCTAGAAGGAGACCAGTAAACTTGTCAACAATACGACAAGATTTTTGGTTTATGATATATACATTTCATATATCTAGAGAGAGACATTGTTAGAAGACGGCTTACAGAAACAATCCCGGAGAGGGCTGGAACCTTTGACGTGAGGTGATAGCACTGACGATGACAACGACGATGACGACTGAGTTTCCACGAACACCAAAAAAACACTTATACTTCCCTTGACGCACGTTTGGTCAATCAATTTGGCCTCATCCGGAGACTGATAACTAGATAACTTCATTACAGGTATGCTCAGAAGAGTTAAGCATATACTTCGTGTTCACGGAAGTCATACTTGCTATTCATTTTTATTGAAATATTGGATAAATAAACATTTGTTTTTATTTTTTAAGCCTGTCAACAAACATATTATTTACTTCAAATTTGTATTCCTATATTATATGTTAAATATTAAAAGGCAGCTTACTTGAATAAGTAAATCATCAGTGTTTTAGCTTGTATTTAAGCATACACTTTTATAACTTACTTTATTAGGATATAACCATCAAATTATGTAGTATTCGTGATATCTATTAGTTTTCTATAGTAGTTTAAATATATTTATCCATTTATACTTTCCATTGTGTAACTTTAAATATATTAAAATCGTAGTGTTTCATCTTAAATAATTATGAAGCATTTTCCGTATTAGCATTTTCTATAATACTAATTACTGTCAAGAATATCTATCTAAAACGCATTTTCCCTCCTATGGTTAAATGAAATAAGTTTTCAATTTAACAAACAGACGTTTTTATTGGTATCCATTAAATTGGTGACAGGTTTGCTGAAGTGGTGTAAAATATAAAAAGAGTAGCATTGATCATCCGACGTTCCCACAAAGGCGGGCGTTTTGCAAAAAGAATATCACGTAAAATTCCAATTTAAAACGTTACTTGGGTAGAGCGTGCAGGTGAATGACGGATATAAAGTAAATCTCAAGTAATTCCCATTGGAAAAATTAGCTGCGGATTTCTTATGACCTAAATGAAACAAAGGAAGGTGAAGTTGTTTTGAAAGACCCTCCCAAGATGAGACTCATTACTTACATTTTATTGTAACTGGAGGCATTAAATTTGTTTTAATGTCTCATTGGGGTATTCAAAAATGGGAGTGTAGGCAAAAGAATATCATTATTGTAGTAAACCTCGGGAACGTGTAGATGCAGTTGAAAATATAAAATGCTTTAACGGTTTTGCCTTTGAAGCTGAATTAAGCAATATCCTTTTGTGTTTCTCTTTTGATCATTCCACCCCCTGTGTTTACTGGAACCCAGACAAAAAAAATGTATCCAGAAGAGTCCCACAGTTTTTACAGCGTTACCTAGGTTTTTTTTGCTCTCATCTTAAACATATCCTGACAAAAAAATCATCCCCAAAAACCGCCAGCGACACCAAAATATCCGAGGTCACGATTTTAAGTAGAATTAATCCATATATGGCAAAAATGTACACCATCTTAGATCCGCCCCAACTTTAATATTTATTTTTACAAATTACCGATCTCGACCACAAAATCCCGAGACACCGATGTCCTGAGACACCGATGCTATGTAGCTACTTTACGGACGGAACACGCATCGTAATAAGAAACGCTTCAAATTGTATTGCATAAAATAAGACATTAAGTGGGTGTTTAAAAAATAGCTAGCAATAAACGTAAAAAAAAAACTGTGGCAGTGGCAAGCAAAGGGTCAGGGTGTAAGACCCTTTGGTTGCGGATCCACTTACATATCGGCTGTGCATATATAAATACGGATGGACCTTTTGAACGTTGTTCAAAGTTTATGGAAATTTTCCATTACGAAATCTTATTTTTTGAATAGTTTCACTTACGATTTATTTGTTTGCGTAGCACTGATTTAATTGAAATTGACCAGGCTGCGCTGGTATCGATGTAAAATTCAGTAAGCTTCAGACACTGCATTTTCAACGTTCGACTGCTGCTATATTAATCCTCGCCTATTTGGATGTGAACTGTGTTGTTTATTTATTAATTTATTATATGTATTCAATCCCACTGAGAACACACTATGGATTGCTTGTGGATTATAATTGTATACAAAAGTGCACAATTTTATAACTTTATTTCACTAGAAATCACAGAAATACCTGATACTCCTCCGTGGCTGTTAATCACTTTTTATAGAGAATCAAATTTAAATTTATGAGTTTGCTCTATTTGAATGCTTCAGAATTCTATTGTATATGTAATTCAATATTTTCTAGCATATAGCTAGAAAAAGTAGTTGTACAACCTCTAAGTGATTCGTTTCCATATATATGTCCTGATATACAATTAAATGTGTATTCCTTTGAATATTCATTTTCTATATATTTGATTATTTCTTTATGTCATAAATTGCTACAAACCCAAGCTTCCTTTTCACATAATAAATATGCATAGAAAAAAGAAAAAGAATTTAATATATATATATATATATATATATATATATATATATATATATATATATATATATATATATATATATATATATATATATATATATATATATATATATATATATATATATATATATATATATATATATATATATATATATATATATATATATATATATATATATATATATATATATATATATATATATATATATATATATATATATATAGGGTGCCTACGATATTACTAGCCAGTCTATAACTTCCTTGTAAAAAAATATATCGATTTAAAATTTTGGGAAGTTGTATGGTTGACAACGGTGCACAGTTTGATTGCGTCAAGATCTGATTGCCATTTCCGGTTTAACCGGAAACAGTATACACTTAGTTATTTTTAATGGATCACCCTATATATTATTAGACATATTTAGATTAACCAGAAAATTCTAGGTCCAAAACATGTAGCATAACCTATATCTATATTTGACAGTTTTCGAGAAAATGGCGTTTGAAAATGTTATATCAATGATATATTACTTCATTTTCACATAAAACCAATGAATGTAGGAACAAATCTGTTACGGTTATTTAAGTTTTTTGGGGAGTTACATTTGATAAAGTATTGAAAATTTCATTTCCGGTTGTACCGTAAGTACTACAGAAAGTGATTTTCAGGCTCAAATTACTTCGATATTTTTAATGAAACACCCTGTATTGAACATTAAATTTACATTCTACTTACCTTTCTGGATATTTTTTGTTTCTGCTGTCTCCTGCCTAAACCTAATAGTTTATGAGGTATCGACGACTGAATGTTCACTTGCACTGTCACAAAGGCTAAACAATAAAAAAATTATGTTTAAACAGAACTTTGATTCAGGAGGGCTGTGTAAAACAAAAGAACTATTTACCGATTTTCATATAGATTTTGACAGTACTGTTGTATTATTTAAAAAGCTTTATTATTTATTGATTTACCTTTTAGTAAGTGTTTGTGTTATCTAGTTGTTACAAATGTGTTTAGGCGCAATATCTCCATACCTTACACCATTGGATTTTTTTTACTGGACCCATATCAAGGAAAAATTGTATAAGATACAACCACATAACATAGAAGACCTTAGAAATAGAATTATGCAAGTGATAAACTCTATTACTCCAATCGAAATGGAAAACTTTCTCCGGGATTTAAAGAAAAAATTCTTGCCGAGATGTCAACGTTGTACATTTTAAACCTTTAAATTATAGTTAAAATAAATTATACCTACCTATTACTTTAAGTGATTCACTTTTGATACTTATTTTATTTTTCTGCTTCATATTTTGCATCTTATTTTGAGCAGATTTGTGATATATTTATAGTACAGGTGAATATTCAGTCGCCGATATCTCATAACCTATTAGGTTTAGGTAAGGGACAGAAGAGACCAAAAATATCCAGAAAGCTTAGTAGAATGTAAATTTAATGTTCAATACATGGTATTCCATTAAAAATATCGAAGTAATTTGAGCCTGAAAATCACTTTTCGTAGTACTTCCGGTAAAGCCGGAAATGAAATTTTTACGACTTTACAAGTTTTACTCCCCAAAAAACTTAAATTACCGTAACAGATTTGTTCCTACATTCATTTGTTTTATGTGAAAATGAAGTTATTTATCATTGATATAACATTTTCAACCGCCATTTTCTCGAAAACTGTCAAAGATAGGTCTAGGGTATGTTACATGTTTTGATTCTAGAATTTTATGTGCAATCTAAATTTATAATAATATATAGGGTATTCCATTAAAAATAACAAAGTTTATACTTTTTCCGGTTAAACCGGAAATTGAATTGCAATCAGATCTTTAAGTAATCAAACTGTGCATCGTTATCAACCATACAACTTCCCAGAGTTTTAAATCGATATATTTTTTACAAGGAAGTTATAGGCTGGCTAGTAATATCGTAGGCACCCGGTATATATATATATATATATATATATATATATATATATATATATATATATATATATATATATATATATATATATATATATATATATATATACCGGGTGCCTACGATATTACTAGCCAGCAAACTTCCTTGTAAATATATATATATATATAATGTCCACCTCGGCTTCGCTGGGTGGCGCGCATACGAGAAGTCCAATTTTCAATGACTCTGGCGCACAAATCGGGCTGTATTTCATCGATGGCGTGGCGTATGTTGACTTTGAGGGCATCAGTGTTTTGTGGTTGGTTTGCGTAGACCTGTGATTTAAGAAAACCCCACAAGAAATAGTCTAGTGGGGTTAAATCGCACGATCTCGGTGGCCAGTTGATGTCGCCTCCGCGCGAGATAACCATTCCTCCGAAGCGCTCGTGCAGAAGATCCATTGTGGCGCGCGCTGTGTGGCTCGTAGCGCCGTCCTGCTGAAACCACATATCCTCGACATCCATATTGTCGATTTCATGCCAGAAAAAGTTCGTTATCATGGATCTGTATCGTTCGCCGTTTACCGTGATGGACACACCATCGTCGTTCTCGAAGAAATACGGCCCGATGATGCCTCCGGCCCAAAATCCACACCAAACAGTTACCTTTGCTGGGTGCATTGCGACCTGGTGGACCTCCTGTGGATTGTTCTCGGCCCAATAACGGCAATTCTGCTTGTTGACATTCCCATTTAACCAAAAATGTGCCTCATCGCTGAAGATGATTTTGCGACCAAAATCGGGGTCGACTTCCAACTGCTCTAAAGCCCAATCAGCGAAGATACGGCGCTGTCTATGGTCGTTTATTTTGAGCTCTTGTGTCAGCTGGATCTTGTACGGATGCATGCCCAAATCCAGATGCAAGATTCGGCGAAGTGATGTTTCCGAAAGGCGGAGTTCCTGTGCGCGACGTGAAATTGACTGTCGCGGATTTTCACGCACACTATCGCGCACAGCGGCGACATTCTGGGCAGATCGGACGTTTCGACGACGCGTCGGTGTTGGCTGATTGTTCACCGAACCGGTTGCCTCGAATTTGTTAATCAAACGACGGATAGTCGACTCAGCAGGACGATCAATTGCACCGTAAAATTGGCGGAGCGCGCGGAACGTTGCTCGAACCGATGAATGATTTTCGTAATAAGTTTTAACGATTTGCACATGTTGCTCGCGGCTGAATTGGTTCATGGTGATTTGTGAAGATACACTGAATAATAACAACTACGTTTGCCAACTCTACCACAAACAACATGGCCGCCATGAGCTGTCAAAGATCGAGCGTCCCTATTGGCGGATATATATATATATATATATATATATATATATATATATATATATATATATATATATATATATATATATATATATATATATATATATTATATATTATATAGAAAATGGCAAAGAGATCCTCTGAATAGAGTAAATAGCTACTTTAAAAAAGCACTTTCCACGTCACCGTCGCGTCGGTATGCAATTTATATACTATTGTATAGCTTGTGAAATTGATATAATAGCGCATTTTTCTACACATCAGTTTCCAACACAAACCAATTCAAGGATCGATTGTTGAGAAAGAAAATAAATCAATTTTGTTGACTTAACAAAGATATAAATAAATATTGGTACAATCTGCACTTGACTATTCGGATTCAATTCAAGCTAAATATAAGAAAAGTGGGACTAATAAACAAAGTTCGTCGTAAGCCAAATGCTGCCGTATAACCTCAACTGAGGAACAGAGTACCCTCTTTCATTTCCGATGATTTCCAACTTTATGTCTAAACATTGTCTAGCTTTTAACATTTGCTTTGGCCTCAAGAGTTTTCAATCCATTTTATTGAAGATCACAAATACTTACCACTAAAGCGGGTCAGTACCGAACGATTGGGTTTTGTTTCAACATACTCGAGTTTGCAGCTACGAATATAATTTAAAAAAGCAACAGAAAACAAATTTGTTTTTTAAATTACCTAGCTCTCATAATATTGTTGTCTACCACCGTGCGTAAATCTTCTACACAATCTAGATAATGAATAAGTAGACAATAATTCCGGTTAGCTGAACGGATATATAACTTCGTTTTCACACAAAGACGTTAGCCTCATATTATGAAATAAAGCCATCATGGGTCATGTTAGTCATGTACCTAGGTACAATTCATATCTTATAATATGTTACATTTGAAATATCAATTCCAAAAGTCAAATTGTTTTGGATGGTAAAAGGTGATAGAAAATGCACTTTTTGTTGGTAAACAAAGTTGACATTTGACGTGTTCAGTTTGTTGGAACATGATAACATTTTATTTTCTCCGAATTCACCCAACATGCCTTTTGGAAGAGTGAAAGTGTACGTTATGGCAACAAATAAAAGCAGGTACGCCCGCTGGATGTTTTCCGGTTATATTTTTGGTTCTTGTATTCTCTGATAATAATATGCATGCTTTTATCAAAAGAAAGTTAAAATAAGTTTAACGTCTTATAATAGTAAGCATGGTTCCAAAGGGCGCTGACGGTCACGTGAAGTTGCAATAAAAAAATGATTTTCCGCGATTTCATGCTGTATGTCGATGAAAAGAATGAAAATTTGTGTCGTAAAATCAATATAATTTTGGGGCAATCATTATAATATCAGAGCTTTTATTTGTTGCCTTTTGGTACAGTTTCATTCGTTCAAAAGGCATACGGGGAAATCAGAGAAAATATACTGTTATCATCTCCCTGTCTAATTGTACATACTTACAAGTAGTAGTTTTTATGAAAATATTTAATTTTATATATTTAAATGACATCTTTTCAGAATTAGTCCAACAAAAATCAAAAATAAAGCTCAGGAATTAAAAACAAATAGTTCAGATTAAGACAACAACTCTGTTAGGCAAGACACACAATCAAGCAACTACAACAATTAATATCGTTAAATTAATTTATAAAGGATTTGAGGAAACACAATTTATTATCTGTGCCAAGCATGAAAAAAGAAAGTTAAAACAAGTTTAACGTCTTATAATACTAAGCATGGTTCCAAAGAGCGCTGACGGTCACGTGAAGTTGCAATAAAAAATGATTTTCCGCGTTTTCTTGTTGTATGTCGATGAAAAAAATGAAAATTTGTGTCTTAAAATCAATATAATTTTGGGGCAAACATTATAATATCAGAGAAAATCACAAACGTTTTGTGCAAGTGTAAAGAAAAGTTGAAAATGCAATTTTCCATGAGACCGGAAAACGTATAGCGGGCTGGTACTCGCTTTTATTTGTTGCCTTTTGGTACACTTTCATTCGTTCAAAAGACATACGGGGGAAATCAGAGAAAATATACTGTTATCATCTCCCTGTCTAATTGTACATACTTACAAGTAGTAGTTTTTATGAAAATATTTAATTTTACATATTTAAATGACATCTTGTCAGAATTAGTCCAACAAAAATCAAAAATAAAGCTCAGGAATTAAAAAATAAATGGTTCAGCTTAAGACAACAACTTTGTTAGGCAAGACACACAATCAAGCAACTACAACAAATTACATCGTTAAATTAATTTATAAAGGATTTGAGGAAACAAAATTTATTATCTGTACCAAGCATGGTTGCTTTAGATTATTTAGAAGACACATAATAATGTTCCTTTTGCTCTGATGAAGAGAATCCTGCAATATATGGGTTCAAGATATTGCTGTATTAAAACAAGCTATTTACAGTTATTGCAAAGTAAGATTACATTATTTAGCAATGAAATACACTGAAAAATCAAGGTGATTTAGTTAGAAAGATATTAAAAAAATTAATAATGTTTCAGCTACAATAAAACATATTAGAAATTAATGTAGCCATATCATTTTTCTTTTTATAACTCAAGGAATATGCTGTTGCAATAGTTATTTTTACATATCTCTCATTTTAAATAATATTTCTTAGTTTAATTTGTGTAAAATGGTAAAATATCTACTTTTTTATTCATAAATAAATTCATGTTTTAAAATTCAGGAACTGTTTTTATTTTAATTTCATGCATAATTTGACTTCTCAAAATACAACTACTTTTGATGGCAAGAAATAGTAAAACAGCCCGCCAGCAATCGTAGATCTATGTCATAAGTAATGACAGTTTATTTAATTCCAAATCAGCCACTTATTTAGTTAATGTAAACTAAAATTGTTGAGACTCTTTTATACAAACCATATTAAGTAAGTAAGTTATAAAGATTAAATTACCTAATTAAATAAAAATTAAACAATTAATGAGTATTTATAACATCATTTACTTTTCAATCTAGAACAGTATCTATTTCAAATCACACAGCTGGTTTTAATGCTAAGATTTGATGTTTTTTACAACATTTTTGTCTTTTTTGAAAGTTATCTACTTAACTTTCTAGCGTGCCTGGTCCTGTCTACACACAAACAAACAAATGATTTTATATTTTGTTTTCTAATTTTGCGATAATTTTCTTAAATATAAAAACTTGGCATATATACGTAGTATAAGATATAGTTCATACTTAGTGACAAAAAAGTAATAGGAACTCTGGTCTTAAAATTAGTCTGGCTCTGCGCTGCAGGCTCTGCTCCGCAGGGAATAATAGTATTTGAAACATAAATGTTGGTTTCGTTTGGAAAGTGTATGAACGATGCACAATATTTTGCATATCCTGCATATTAAAAGTGCGGGAAGTGTGGGAATTCTAACATGCGGGGTATAATTTCTTTAAATATGTGCATCATATCTCCTATTGTTGCAAAAATTGCTATATTCATTGGTGTAATAGTTAAGAACTTTATATAAGGATTTTATGTATTCGCTGAGGATAGTATTGAAAATGCGCGTAAGTAATGCCCATTTCCGTAATCATGTAATATGAATGTATAACATTTTTGCTATATGTGCAAAAACGCTTTAATAAACTTAATAAGGTTTCATAATTTAATGAAACCTTAATACTTGTTGAGCATTTAATCATCAAACATTTATTATGCTTTGTTACATGTAGCTTATCTCTGATGAAGCCATGTAAAAGTAATTAAAAATTAGTAACGTATCTATATCTGGATCACTTGCTTCAGACAGTAAGGAATTATGACCCTCTGATATACCCATTGTAGTTTTCTTTAGACAGCAATAATATTTTTCTGGTGTTTTTTTATTAAATTATTAAATTATATATGTATATATATATATATATATATATATATATATATATATATATATATATATATATATATATATATATATATATATATATATATATATATATATATATATATATATATATATATATATATATATATATATATATATATATATATATATATATATATATATATATAATTAATGAATTAATGATTTAATGAATTAATGAATTAATGAGTTAACGGATTAATGGATTAATGAATTAATGAATTAATGGATTAATGAATTAATGAATTAATGAATTAATGAATTAATGAATTAATGAATTAATGAATTAATGAATTAATGAATTAATGAATTAATGAATTAATGAATTAATGAATTAATGAATTAATGAATTAATGAATTAATGAATTAATGAATTAATGAATTAATGAATTAATGAATTAATGAATTAATGAATTAATGAATTAATGAATTAATGAATTAATTAATTAATGAATTAATGAATTAATGAATTAATGAATTAATGAATTAATGAATTAATGAATTAATGAATTAATGAATTAATGAATTAATGAATTAATGAATTAATGAATTAATGAATTAATGAATTAATGAATTAATGAATTAATGAATTAATGAATTAATGAATTAATGAATTAATGAATTAATGAATTAATGAATTAATGAATTAATGAATTAATGAATTAATGAATTAATGAATTAATGAATTAATGAATTAACGAATTAATGAATTAATTAATTAATGAATTAATTAATTAATTAATTAATGAATTAATGAATTAATGAATTAATGAATTAATGAATTAATGAATTAATGAATTAATGAATTAATGAATTAATGAATTAATGCATGGATGGATGAATTGGTTTTGCTCATTATCATGTGTGAAATGTTTTAGATTTTAGGAAAAACTGGAATTCAAGTCTTGTGACTGTTACTTAATATTTTTATATTTTACGGCGATGTTACTTAATATTTTTAATATCCAATAAAAATATCTTAAATATGATATTAATAACATTGAAACGTTATCTACATAGTACCTACATATTGATGATTGACTAGAAATATTCTTTTCTGTAACTTTATGAAAAAACTCCCGAACAGGGAAGTCTATTGTATCCGCCGTGGTGGAAGGAGACAGGCCAATCTTTGTTCTAAAACGGCTTTCTATCCTTTGTAGAACCCTTTAGATGGAGAGCTTTGTTTCCCGTCGGGAGACGTAGGAGCACTTTCTCAAAGAGGTCGTGCTCTCCCTAAGCATGAAACGCACCGCTAAAGGGTGCTTCAATCTTGAATTTTAATCCACCAAAACATTGTATTATATATCTGCGCTGCACAGTTTTGCCGCCACTTCGCCAGCTTTCTGCTTTCCCAAATGGGAATGATAGATGTTGACGAGATATGTAAAATAAGGCAGGGTTTATTGGAATTGTAACATATTGAAAAGAAAATATATCGTTTAACCGCCTTCTAACAAAATTTAATATCTCATTTTATAAGCTTATTTCTACCTTTCTATTTTTTGTATCTAAATTTTACAACAAATACTTAATCGATTAATTAATATCAAAAAGAAATGTTAGGTCCTAACTCGTATTATTGTGAAACCTGTTTATATTTGGTTATCTTATTTGTTTATTTTCTTAGCTAGGTACTATTTTATTATAACTATTATATCTAAGTTGCACGAGTACTTTCGTCTTTCATGACGCTCATTAGAATAATGTAGAATGCTTTACTTAAAACAATTTACATTATAATTTCTCATTGATAAGAAGAAGATACAGTGATACTTTCTTGTGACATTATTTTTGACAACTAAGACACATTCAGAGGATAACAAATATTTATGCGTATTATATTTGGACATATTGATTAAAAAATGCCAAACACATATTACCTATGAGATGATTATGAAACTTTAAAACACGTAATCTTGTAGAACATGTTAGAACAACTATTCTTCCCAGATCTCTACTCATCTATTTGGAAATAAAATTACATAGTTATATTATTAACATTTAACAACAACATTATAATTACATTATAATGTTAATTATAATAGATGATATTTCTAATGAGCTTTTGCTCAATAAAAATGTAAATCCTCGATGTAGTGCGGGTATAAATAATTTCTATAAGAGGCAGGTCAGGCCTCAGTAAGTCTCTTTTTATGCGTCTGAGTACAGACCATTTGTTAAAAAACCCCAGTGATCATTTTCAGCCCCTTTTACTAGCCTTTACTAGTGACTTCTAGAGTTCCTAACGTCTTGCTTTGTTTACAAATCGAGAACAAAATATTTGATTCATGGTTATTGGTCCTTAAAGACGGATTTGTATGGTTCGTGACTATGCTCGGATAGGTAAAACTGTCAAGTTGTGTTGCGTGTTTTGCTGTTTTGTTTTTGTGATGTACAGACGAATTTAACTTGACGATTTTCTGAACAGAACAATCGTCAAATTAAATTTGTAATTTTGTCGTGTTTGAGTCTACCAATTGTCTCGGTACAAATAGTACGTGTTGTTTAAAATCTGTTTTTGTTAAATAGTTATTTGATAAACGCGTAGAATATCTAGAATAAAAATATTGATATTATCATACCCCAAATTCATCAGTAATAATATGAAATGAAATGAACAAATACTTTTTCTGTTAATTCAAGTTTGTCCTAAGTACAAAAATAATAGATCAAAATTTCTATATGCAATAATTCTAGTTTCGTATGTTTTAAAATATTATTTCAATAAAAATAATTATGTATAAAAGTCAATATTTATTAATATTTTTCAATATTACGAACGTTATTTTACATTTTATTTTAATTGATTTCCAAATTCTTTTAATATAGCTGTAAATGCTAGATAAAAAGAAGACACCGAACATCTATTATTTTTTTAATCGTTTAGTAGTTTTAATATGCACTTTGTGTTTTTATCGAAGATTTGGTAAATATGTTTTTAACATACATCTTTTGTTCTTATCAAACATTTGTAATTTTTATCGAGCGTTTATTTTTATATTCAGAATTTTATATTTTTGTCATAAAGGCCAAAGAGAAGGTGACGCAATTAGGCAAACTGCAGTCGTTAGTTGAAAAAAGAGTCAGAAATAATGTATGGACTTAATTTCATAAACAAGAAATCCAAGATATGTTTGGTACATTTTTTTAATATGTCGTTTAATGTAATCAAAATCGCGTGGTACTAGTAGGCAAATTTTAAAGGAGTGATTAAAGGAGACTTCATCGTGATCAGCTATCGGTAAAGCAGTTTCTTGCTGTCGTATATGCATTTCGAATACTTCATTTAAACACTTTAATAATACTAACGAGTATGTATTTTTATAAAAAGGGTAGGAATCTGTGAATGTAACCTATTCGTTTCATGAGAAGATGATTCATATGATAGGTTCAGATGTCATTAATGCTCGAAACGGCAAGACAAAAGGATGTGGTCTGCTCAATAAAATAATTAATAAACTACATGTTGAGTTACATTTACCGGTATATAATTATTGCGGTCCCGGAACTAAACTTAAAAAAGCGATTGCAAAGAGGATATAAGGGGGGTTAATCGATTATATGAGGCCTACAAAGAACATGATATAAATATTCTGTATTTGAAGACGTTTAGGAAAGGAATATAGCTGATAAAAATAGGCTAGTAGGCGTCTAAACGTGTTAAAGCGAGTGACTCAGGTATGAGGAAAAAACTTATTCTCTATTCTAACACTCTATTCTTAATTAGGAATTGAAATAAATTGACGTAGGTATTTATTTGTTTATTAACGATTTTATGGTTTGGTTAAGTAATAATTCCAATGTTTATTATGTGAATTTACAAGTACCTATATAATTGTTTTATAAAAAGGGCTTAATTATTACAAAGCATTTTTTTAAGTTGTAATAAGGTAGTTCAATTTTAGTATACCCCTTTTCATACTATCACGTTTCGTACAAGAGTAAAATTACGTCGTTGCGTAAACGAATGAGACATCAGGGAGTTACATCATAAAGAATATAATCTTGTAACTCTCTTCAGTATATACAGTAAATGGAAAGTCTAGTCCCAGCGCTCACATAAATCTTTGGCTTTACCTTTGCTTTAAATATTACACGAATGTAAATTAAGCGGATTAGATTACGAAAAAGCCTTTTTATCGCGTGTGTAAACGTAAACCGATTTCCTCGTACGTTCTTACGCCACTATTTAAGTAGTTCAAAGGTATTCATAAAATTAATGCCTTTGGCGTTACTGAAGTACTTTTAGAAAGAAAATCTAATACGACTACGACTGTAATACGTCTAGGACTATAGTGTACTTATATATAAAGATAATTGTTTTAATATTTATTGCTGAAATATTTCATTTAAATTATTATGAAAATGAATATCATTCATTGTAATAGATGATATTATTACAGAGTATTAAAAAGTCCCCCCTCAGCACGGTGACAGGAATAAGTCACGTAAGGCAAGGAAGGTCAAAGATCTATAAGCATAGCAGACGTTTGGTTTCTCCACTCAAGATTTTCATTTGCCCAACCTGAATTTTGTTTATCCAACCAAAATTTTGGTTTTCCCAGCCTAAATTTTGTTTGTCCTTTAAAAAAAATTGAGCCACCTTCCCATATCCCCTGGGGAAACTTTATCCGACAATTAGTAAATTAGTGACCAAGGCGGTTATTATTCACAATTCGTGCCGAGATAAGGGTCGATGATCGAGCCAGAAGCCAGACCTGACTAGCCCAAGAGAAAGAGAATCAGTTAATTTGCGCTACGAAAATTTTTGTGTTAATTTGTTTTTTAATTATTCACATAGGTATTAAGATTTTTCACTTGTTCTCAATTTCCTTGTAGTTTGATGTTTCATATTTTCCGTTTCGATGTTTATAAAAAATAAAAATAAAATTTGTACAAATGGTCGTTACACAATTGCCCTCTTTTCAGGTTTTAATGTTTCATAATTTACTTGAAAATTGGTAATATTTTATATATGTATACATTATACATATATATGCTTGATACTGCACTTAATGTACGCATATTATTCATTATTGGCATGTGAATGTATAGTACGGTACTAAAATTGAAATTGCTGAAAAACGAAAATAAATATTTTCCATAAGATCTGTGTTCTTGAAAAATCATTACTTTCAGCCAAAAAATTCAAACTGCTGTAACTTCTGACCCATTGGAGATAATTTAGTATATGCAGATATGTTCTTGAAGAAAATTTAACCCTGTGTAACATTTTCTCGTGAAACTTTTGAGTAAAATTAACGGCCGAGGAGTTTCAAAGGGAATTATACCAAGGAATATATCGAAAATGTAAAGAACTAAATTATGTACAGGAAAATTGTATAGGCTTTAAATTTTATGCAAGGAACTTTTTGCTATGACGCGCGATGACGGACGCACCGTTTTCGGGTTATACGCGAAAACCCCAAAAAAGGGACATTTCTACCCTACCTTTCTTCTAGGCTAGGGGCGGGTACTTTTAATATATTTACGTCCTAACTACACATTCCTGAGACGAAAATCCCTCCCCCCAGTCCAAGCACACTACAACCCATTCGTTGCTTAGACTATAACGATTTCAGTGAAACTATACAAATAATTAAATCTCAATCAAGACACCGTGTCATCGATATGTCATTGACAAGTTTACAATGCTGACAATTCAACTCAACGTTTTTCACCAATGTAATTTAGCCTATGCAATAGCATATTACATTGATAATTTAACTCAATTAAGCAGTAGCATATTACACTGAAAATATTTACGTCAAATGAAAGGCAACCAGGAATTCCAGCGACAATTCAACTCAACGTATTGCACCAATGTAATTTAGCCAATGCAATAGCATATTACAGTGACAATTCAACTCATCGTTTTTCACCAATGTAATTTGGCCTATGCAATAGCATATTACACTGACAATATATACGTCTAATGAGAGGCAATAGAGTATACCAGCGACAATATTCAGGTCAGATAAACGTCAAAAAAACTATGAATTTTATTTCAACAAGAACAATCAAATTGGTCCCAATTTGCTTATGGCATCATTTTGTATAAAAGTTGGAAGTTGAACTTGAAGTTGAATTTGCTACTTCTGAGCGAATTGTAAATACTTACTTAAGTACTTAATTATGTTCGGTACTGCAGCAACTCGTATGCTGAATGACAAATATTGTAGACAGAGCACAGAGGCATAGGTAAACCCAGAGCACTTGTTGTATTATATATGAAAATATATTTTGTTAAACCTTGAATAAGTGAAAAAAAGGCAGAAAGTACCTATTATATAAAATATTAGATAAAGTAATAGCGGATATAAAAATATCCGTCATCTTCAATTGTGATCAACAAACATTTCAAACACAAAATATTAAAAAAATTGTGATCAGCTACCACAATAATCCCGTGACACTAATTTTGAATCAATAGGGACCAAAAAAAGGAAAAAATGTCCGCCATTTGGAATATTTTGACAAAAAATCGTGATCTGCGACCCAAAAATTCCGAAGGCATCAATTTTGGGTCGATTAGGACCACAAACGGCAAAAATGTCCGCCATCTTGTAACCACTTTCAATGCCATGAGGAAGCGATTTATTGATCGATTTTTATGAAATTTTGGTGTGATATGCTACATGGCAATCTTAATGCAGTAGTGCATTTTAAGAACTACACGATGGTATTATTGATATATTTCTTTAAATATTTTTTAATGCGCCACTGTGGTTACATTTGTTATTGGATTTCGCTACAAACAATAAGGTTCTTCCTTTACCCAAAAACCATTTTTGTGCCAAATCTTACGTTGTTTCAACATATCGTTCTTGATAGCGTATTCACAAAAAAAGTGACATACGGACAAACGGACGTTTTGAAAGTTGGTTAAATTGTAACGTAGTTTAAATTTTAAAATTTGTTGACGAATATAAAATGGTACAAATATGGTTGTCCTCCGACGCCATACACTCTGATTTTCGTAGCGGACAGTGC
>CAXKVY010018530.1:0-37265 GCA_964058915.1 Tetropium fuscum | reverse complement strand
TATTTTGATGACATTTATGGACCATCGATAAATAATACAACACCATTGAAGGGACACCATTAAATAAATAGAAATAGGAAGGGATGAAGGCATGCAATTGCGGAAGGTTTTGGTATTCCTCAACCCATCAGCTCATCAGGGCATCACTGTTAATATATTGTTTTCGTTCCAGTATTCTATCAAAACATAACAACTTGTTGAATGAAAGCGCCTTTATAGTGACGATTTTTTAGCTTGCTGTAAGAAAAGTTATACTGCCCCGATCTCCCATTGCGGCAATTGTGGGTATCCTTTGAAAAATTTTTATGTGTCATATTTTAAATTAAATCGTCACTGAACGACACACAAAACAGAAACACTCTAATAGAACGGAATGTTTTTTTGTGATGTTTGTTTTCTAGAGTTTGATTTAAAATCTTCGCTAATTCGACATATGAAAATGAAACACATGTGCTCATGTGATAAAATGTCCTGCCATACACTTGAAAAACTTAAAACATTATTTCGTACAGCATGATATTGAAATTAAAAAAGAACTTAAAAACATTTAATCAATGTCCAGTTTCTTGGTATGGAGGGAGGAAGAATACAAAGTGTGTTATAATAAATATGTAAAACATTTTAGCGCAAAAAAATGTAAAAATGATTGTGAACGAATAACATTTTACTGTCATCGCAGTGGCTTTAACAAGCGCAAAGGTATAGGACTGCGATATTTCAAAATTCAAGGGTCCAACAAAATCGGGAAATATTGCCTGTCTCGTATGTATGTAAAAACTTTACCAAATGTCGTGGCTGATTATATAATTACCAGAGATGCAACGGATAGTTGTTTGTCCGGATACCCGGAGAGCTACGAGGCCGGATAGCCGATTATCCGGCGGCCGGATATCCGTCCAACACAGGCGTTCGAGTCGCACAGGCGAGGCGCAGCGAACGCGATCGGATCGATTCGGGCGGTTTCGACTATCAGTATCAGTTGTTTACTCGCTGCTTGCTGCATGATTTGCGTCGTAAAAACTAAGAACAATTAAAACAAAAAATGTTTTAAAACATTTTAGTTTTTTAGAAGGTTCTTTTATTTTCTTTGTGACTTTTTGTAACTTTTTCTACTTTAAATAAAAGCAGTCATAACTATAAGCCATTTTATTATTATGTACCACACAAAGATTTATGTATTAAAGTTGATTTTAGGGAATTGTGTCGCAGTTTTTGAATATCCGGTATCCGGCCGGATATTCAGTTACTATCCGGCATCCGGCCGGATATTAAATTTAGTCCGGATCCCAGATAGTCTCCGGATATCCGTTTCATCTCTAATAATTACTCACGTATCCATTTAGCTACACGCATTTCTATGAGAATTCCATTCTAAAACATCTTATATGAATTTAGAAACTCTATTAAAGATACTGGCTTACAAAAATACGATCTTATTACAAGAAAAGATTTGCATAACATCGAAAAATGTTACAGTTTAAATGCGTGTAGGGGAGTAAGACATGAGCCATTAGCATGGATTCTGGGGCACGTGAGTCATCAAGTGTTTTATTTTATAAACTTTAATAACAGTCAGCGCCAAAAGTCAATGTTGGAACAGTTTGGGAATTGGGAATGATTGCATCTGTTTGGATAGCACTCATGGTGTCAATTTATATCTGTTTGAGCTAACAACTTTATTAATCTTAGATGGTTTGCACCAAGGCTTTCCTTGTACTTTCATGATTTCGAATAAAACAGATGAACAATTGACGATTTTTTTTTACACATTAACAATAATGTTGGAATAATTACTCCAAAAACCTTTATGTCCGATATGGCGGAGAGCTTTTACAATGCCTGGAAAAAAACAATGGAACTACCTACATTTAGATTATTTTGTTGCTGGCATGTAGACAAGACGTGGAAAGAAATTATTAACATAAAACTGAAATGCAGTTTTGACCAAAATAAAAGTTTACAAAAAGCTTCGAATTTGCATTTAGAACTGATCCAAAACTACGAGACTTTGGCTACTATTTTGAAATGAATTATACAAGTAATGTGAAATGCTGGGCATACTGTTACCGCCTCCACTCTGGCTTGAATACAAATATGCATCTTGAGAGGATATATAGACCAATAAAATATATGTACTTACGAGGCAAGAAGAACAAAAGGCTTGAAACACGTGTCTTCGCATTAATGAATTTTATAAGAGATAAAGTTTTTGATCATCTAATCAGTTTAAGCAAGGGCAAATTAACGTCTAAAATCAGCGACATAAGAAAACGTCACAAATCATTACTATAAATATCCGACAATATGATTGGTTCAGCAGGGAATGGAACCTGGGAGATACAATCTACAAGGAATTATGAACACTACAATGTAATAGAAAATAACAAAAACTGCAATTGTAGAGATGTTCTGAATGTGATATATGCATACACTCATATATGTATATGTTTCTGTATTGACTGTGCAATTAAATGGAATATATGTAAACATATCCATATTATCCATGCTGTAAACAGAATTGTATTAACACAAACTCAAAATCCATCCGAAATATTCAAAATGACATTTGCCAATTTACGAAAATAATATTTTAGAAACAAAGAAAATAGTGAGTGATCTAGCCTCTAATATGATTATAGAACTTGTGCCATTAACTTCTCAGTTAGATAAATTTTTGATAAAGAAACAGACATTTATAGACAGAGTGGTACAAATATTAAATGAAAATATAAAGTCGGAAAAATATCTATTCCTCACTCAAAAAGTCCTCACTCAAAAAGTAAAAAAACCTCTTCCTCCACCATTGTCAGCAGCAATAATTAATAATGGTCTAATTTTAAGACAGTTACTAAAAAAGTGTAATATGTATTTTTATATTGTAATACAGATCATACATATTCCATGCATAATCTATTTTTAGATTATTAGTATTATTACTATATAATTAATGTTTGGAAGTTACTTGGTTTGACTTTAGGTAGGTACCTGCCTATTTATTGTTTTACTTATACCAAAGTTTACGGACTAACCTATGAACGAGAATGAATATTATATTCTGCTATAATACTGTTTTGTAATAATATACTTAGCTAATTAATTAATTAATCCTGATCAAAAATTATTTATTTTAGTAGGTACTAATAAAAACATAACCAAGAATTTCTAAAGCTGGTGTAATTAATCAAAGAATATTATACTTATATTCTTTGATTTAATTTCAAATTTATTTCGAGGTTTCATTTCAAGGAGCTCTGCTCCTTCAGACCCTGCCTGTATCCGCTAGGAGGCGTTAAATGTAGGAATGCATTCCGAGATTCGAAAACACGGCTTTCGCGCCAAATTTAATTTCGGTTAAACCTACATTAAATAGCAATAGCTTCATAATACAGAAATTTGGTGACAGAACTTTGTGTCTTATGTGTAGATATATTTTATCCTATTTTTACTTGAATATACATTAACCGGACATAAAACTATTATTTAAGCAAGAAAAAAATGTACCTACCTAATTCCATAGGATATTTTAAAAATGTTATAAATTATTTATTAATGAAAGATAGTGGTATACAAATAGGAAGTAGTCTGTATGCTATGTTCCAAGTACCAAATAGAAATGTACGTCATTTATTATACATATAATGTATAGGTAAATCATATATCGAATAGTGGCATAACTGATATGCTTTATTGCAAAAATCAATAGAACAAAGAGAGAAAATTATAATTATTTTGGAAATGGTATAATAGTATATAAGTATATAGTAGGTATATGTTAAAATTTAATGTCTTTGTTTAAACTTTAATGGAGGTCTTTATTTATCTATGAGATAGAGGTTATACAATGACAACAACCATGTGACAGCCAGTAACTGACCGCGCATGTCTACCTGAGTATATCGCGATTGCGCAGTATTAGGAATGAATTCCTACATTTAATGCCTCCTGTATCCGCTTGCCGCTTGTCATTACTGTGCCATATCTTTTTTCTGTGGCATTTAATCGACAAGCATCGACCCAAGGTTTACACTTGCCAGAATGGTATATTTGTCGACATTTTTTAATTATGAAATTACTGTGTCCAGCCAGATACTATAGGTAGTTATCAAATATAAAGAAAAACTATATATTTCACTGTACATTTTTTTATTGTTTTTTGACCATACTAGGTACTTACCTGTATTCATTAATTTGTTCAATATTTCATTTACTTTTATCATAAAAGATAAGGCTAAAAGGCTAACCCCAGTATTTTAAAGCCTTTGAAACATACATCTATGCACGATTTCTAGAAAATCGATGAATTTCATACAAGAATGGCGAAGGTCAGATAATAAGTAATATGAATATCACTGCGTGTTTATACACAGAGCATTTTAAAATGCATCCAGCTGTTGCTAGGTGCACTAGCACTACAAGATCTCCTCACCCAAAGCATGAGTTGTGAAGTGAAAGTGTATCGGAAACATCAATAGAATCGTTTTACAGTTGTTTTTTACTTGTTGTTGTTTGTTTACATTTTCTAGGCAATGGTTACGTAAACGGTAGTTAAAGACGACGTTAAAGTGTTGCTTAACGCTTTAACATCATAGTCTGATCCAGGTACATTTGGCTGAACGTGCTGCATGGAGTAATTTGTTATCAGCGACATATGTATATAAATATAGATAGTAAAAGCATAAATTATCTTCATGCAGTACCGTTCCCAAGATAATGTTAGGAATTAGTTATTGTATGTAGTTGACGATGGCATTGTGCATTCCATATTACTTAACCATCGCATCGTTATAATTTATTTTTAAACAGCCGCAATGAAAGAAAGTTATGATTTTAATAAGTTATTATCAAAAGTACGGATAATCTCATAATTTCCTGGTTATTCTCATAATACTTCTGTTGACCATCGTCATGACGTAAGGTTAACACGGGCTGTAGTCCGCGGCCTGCGAAATTGAAAAGTATTTCAGGGAATCTATATTTCAATGAAGTATGTGCAACAAGTACTAGGGCACCGATCCCTGAACACATTTTCAACCCCTGTATTAAGGATTTTTTCTGATCTCGGAATCCCGGGATTATATGTATTAAATATTTAAAACCAAAATCAAGAAATATTTAAAGTTTTAAATATATTTAATTACAAACAGAACAGTTACGTTATACGATGTATAAAACCTCAAAATAACTTTCTTCAAATAAGGGAACTACCTATATAAATTATTAAATTTTCGATGTATGTATAATATTTATTACTTTAAAATAAATCTCCTATTTTATTAATTGTTATTATTTCTGAAATAACTCATAAGAAAAATGAATAAAGTATATTTTAAATTATGTTAAAAAATAATTTTGTGAAATGCGAAAACAAAGTGATTCCGACCCTGACTGCTATTTGGATTTAATACTGGCGGTATCTTTTTATACCAATAGTTTTTATACGAACGTGAATTATTTCTGGCGGATACTATATGTACTTATCGAAGAAAACTTATGTGAACCTAAAACCACGCAGAAGTCCCTTGATGGATTCGTCCTGGATTACGCTTTAATTGCTTTACTATATTATGGCATCAGTTCCTCCTACGTTGCGAATAATACATCAAATAATTGAATAGGTAGATATTTAGCCTCGTTATATCATTTATATTTAACTGGCATACCTATAAGTAGCAGATTATTCTATTTCAGATATATAAATGTCGTTTTTTACTCTTAATTAACTGAGATGCTGTATTGGTCCCCAAATCTCGAAAGAAATTGTAACTGTCATAATTTCGCCCACCCTGTATGTGCATCAGTTTGGCTCACTCTATACACTAATTTGTGTGATTATTGCCCTTAGAGCCAAAAAAGTTAGGCAACCACCATACAGGGTTGTATTCAAGAAAGGTTTTCTCTTTAGGGTTAAGCAACCCTAAAGATTGACTACGATTGACTGCGATTGCGTTTTTATAGCTACTGATTTAAGGGGAAGGGTATTTAGATTCAGATGGGACCAAACAAACATAACAAGAAATAAAAGAAAAGGTTAAGTTAAGAATTTAATTAAAATAAGTGAAGAATTGGTTAAGAATTTAATATAGGTAATGAATCACATCCTCCTTGAAGGAAGTAATAACATTAATTATTATATTCAAATTGAAATCTAGTGACTTTCATTATTTCAATCTGGCTAATCAGATCAGGTTTTATGAGTGGAACAAAGAAAGTCTTTTTGTGTGAAATTGAGAGCCATGACATATACTGTGGAACTTTAACATATATTCTGGTTCAAACTGTCAAAGTTCATATCTTCTCTTTATTTTGATAAAAACTTCCTGTGTGAGGAACTGAAACACGATCACTGTTTTTGGGCTTCTTCTTTCCGTCACGGTTGACACAAGTAGTAGGTAGCAACTGTAGCGCTTTAGATGCTTTCGGCCGTTATTGCTTCATCAAGCAGCTTGTCACAAGATTCAAGATCTGTGGGGCGCAGGCGTTAGTTAGACCCGCTGAGAGTTGCTGTGGGCCAGAATAGTTCTTGGACATTGGTCCGCCAGTACGATATTTACCCCGCAGTAGCACGCGGAACAGTCCCTGACGGTTTTGTAGTTTTCCGACTGCCGACTGTAAGTACCATTTTCCTTACATACTAAGGTAGCTTTGTGGTCATGGCAATCACTTGCATACTTGCAGGATAATATAGATGGTGATAATAACATCGTAGCCTTGGCAATATCCATTAGTGTTTTGTCAAAGACATTACACGAGCATTGCGTGAATAGTAGTTAAGGAATTCATAGTGTTTCTCTGTAAACCTATGAAGAGCTGTTCGTAGGGGTCCACCTGTAAAACATTAGAATTTCGATAGCTCATGTACTTTTGATGTGTAAACATCTATTACGGCGATATGAGGGTAAATTTCGGGAAATGGGACGGAAATGTGAAAGCGGATGTGACATCATAACCCATCAATTATCATGCACAGTACCTACCTACTAAATTAATTCAGCTACTAGGTAGTAGCTAGGTAGTAGCGCACACACCATGGAGGTTGGCGCTGTAAACGCCATCTATCACCTGATAGATGGCGTTTACAGCGCCAGCGCCATTTACAGCGCCAACCTCCATGGTGTGTGTGTGTTGCCTAATTTATTAAAAAAGTTCTGATGTGAGTATCGAACCAGCGATCCCTGGTATGGAAAGCGGGGCTCGAAGCACCATCATACGACTGCTATATGCTTTGATAAATCTCGTATACTTGGTGCTTTGTTAGGGCGATGGTTAGCGTGCACATGATGCAAGTGCAAGTACAAAGGACTCAGGGCCCGTGTGGCAAATATTAGGATGTAGGTGGAATATTGTCATGGCATATATATATATATATATATATATATATATATATATATATATATATATATATATATATATATATATATATATATATATATATATATATATATATATATATATATATATATATATAATA
The DNA here is from genome assembly GCA_964058915.1 of Tetropium fuscum. Lineage (NCBI taxonomy): Eukaryota > Metazoa > Arthropoda > Insecta > Coleoptera > Cerambycidae > Tetropium > Tetropium fuscum. Next base: position 29,797 of record CAXKVY010018530.1, on the reverse strand, counting down.
TTACGAAACGGGTAATAAACATTTCTAAATTTTCTGAACCACGTGATTACCAATTACTTCACTAAACATAATTATCTACATACATACGTAGTATATATAATATAAAATAAATTTTTTTTTTTAAATTATATTTATGAAAAAACCGCATACGAGATGTTCCGCATACGAAAAATCGCATACGAGATGATACATCAGTCTCGAGTACTAGCAGAGTCGCTCATATTTTTTAGTGAACGTTTTTCACTAAATTCACCTGATTTTATTGTGCTTTCAACTTCACCGATATTTGAGCCAGTTATTCTACTCTGATCGACGGCAAACCATTTCTTCGACAGTCACAGTTTACTTGTAATAGCTTCTTCAATAATATATCATTTCGAACATCAACTGATATTTTATTGATCCTGTTCAGTTGCTAAACACAAAAATCAGCTGTATATAGGGCCCATTACCACTATATATACGTATTATAGGTAATCCTGAACAAATTAAAAAGTTGATTCCTTATTGCAAAAATGAAATAACTTACAAAACTAAAAACTTCAGTAGGTAGTGGTCGCTAATGATGACTTAGTAACGGAAAGCTTAAGGATATTTTCAGCAATCTTTAATGTTGGTGCAAGCAAAGTGTTGATCTTATGGGTTGCTTAGCTGTAAGGGTCCCTTAAAATGGTTGGTGCAATCGGCCATAAAACTTTCAAATATACCAATTTGTGTTTGACAGAGACGGGTAGTAAAATGAGAGGGAGCAGGAGCTACCTACATCTTTGAGGGAACATATTATATGAACTCCTACTCAATGTAGTGCTCTCACTTATGATAAGCCTATGTGTGTTTCATACACTATATTTAAAATATTCGCGTACAGCACAGTACACGTGATAGAAGTGAATGCCTTCCTTACCGATTCGTTGAGAGAGAGGGGAGAGAGAGAGAGAGTAGTATTGTACATATTGGCTTTATGGTAACTGAAGTGTGACACATATGTACGTGATTCTAAATGGTGTAGATTTCTCGAGAATATAGCATCAATCGTTGTTCCTGATTTAGTCGTGGCAATGTTCCGGTCGTTATTCATATCTAAATCGAATTTCTCACGAAGAAAGTGAAGTAGTGGCAAGGACGCATATTCCGCAAAAATATCATCATCTATTTGGATCAGATTCGAAACCCCTATCCAGATATATCCAGTAGGATATGCATAAGTAATATTGTATTCTGGTTAATTCCGATTCTGTCACGATCGTTTATAAATTATATCAAAATTACTTTCCGCTTTAGAACCCTTTTGGGGGATCGTTGCCCAAGTCAAAGCTGCATTCTCTATATTTATTTCTCATTATATCAAAATTGCTTTCCGCTTTAGAACACTTGTGGGGGATCATTGCCCAGGTCAAAGCTGCATTCGATATGTCTGTTTCTCTCTCTCTCCCTCATATCCGTCATATGCTTTATCTCACTTGCGAGACGAAAATGTTATAAAATGTGTCGTGACGCGACCTTGAAAAATCACTCTCATACGGCTAAAGAAGTGGTCACTTCAAAAGTAAAATCACTGTCTATATTCTACTGTATCCGAATAATCCGTTCATTGGGATTTTATTGACATTTATATTTTTCAGGAGGGTCCTCATCGTAAAGAATCAGGGAAGCGGGGACGTAAGCCAGGCAGAAAATCTGCTGATAAAGTTGACATGAAAGCCAAATTGGGTAAGTTAATTAACAGCAGCTTACCAATAATGTATGTAACAACTTTACTACGATCAATAATTCGATAACTTAAAAATTAAATTTGAGTTTGTACATGCGTTCCGAAAGCATATACGAAAGAATAATACTTAAATAGCTGCTAAAATTTGCCGCTAAAAAGGTCATGATCAGTTAGTAATATTATCTTGGAGCCACGTATTTATTTTAAGTTAAGTTAAATTGAATAATTAACTGTCAACGTGCTAGGATATACCTATTATAGGAAAACAAGCATACGTTTCTTACAAATGTGTGGGATTATAAAAATTAAAAATATTTCGTAAAAATACGTAATACTACACACAAACGGTATCTGACGACAAATACACTGAACGACATAGAGAGTGATGCACTCGAAATTTTCCTCAAGTTTAATTGCCACAAACTTTTTTTTATTTTGAAGAATGATTGTTAAGATTCTCACACAGGCCCCTAAAAATTTTATTGATTAAATATTTTTATAATTGATACAGGGAATAATAAGTGTCCGTTTTATTCAGGAATTTTGATCCCGTAATTTAACGCCCTGCAGATTTCTCTTCTATACTACTGTCTAACATTTTAGTAGTATAAATGTCATTTTGGAAAGCGTTTATAAATTATATTCGTTCATACATGTAATTTCCAAACAAACGTTTTGAACTAATTGTGCAATGTGCAAAAATGCCAAATGTGGCCAAAAATGCCTGTTAAAAACCAACAGACTTAAAATATTAATCTCTGTTTGCACTGAGTCAGTATAGTTCGGTGCAGTAAAAATTCCAATCCTTTAAATTCATTGTATACTGTTTTTGTAACGGCTAAAACCTACTCGTGCTCTCAATCGCAGTATATATTGCAATATCATATGACGCGTAACAAGAAGAAATAGTATACCGCGAGTTGGAATACAGCGGCTCTGAATAATAGTACAGAATGTCAATATGCAATCGCACCACCCTATTTAAGTAGGTAGGTATTCACAAAAGAAATATTTTAAATTATCTGTAACTTCGATATCTTATTTTTATCTGTTCTTGTAACATTCTCCACTATTTACTTTCAAACTACTTGCAACGAAGACTAATATTTGACAATATGAAGAAGAAGAAAAATGAAAATATTATTTATGTTCCTTCATCAATTTGAAGCTACATTTCATATGGCAATCGCAAAATTCAATTACACGCGATAGCGGCACCAAAGCACATCAGTTGAATATTCACGTTATCATATAATTATAGTTGTATCTGGTATTTCCAATACTTGAATGATGCGAAACTGCGACTGCGAAAGATGTAAGATCTGTAATTTTTTTTAAATTAATTTTTTATGTTGTTTTGTGAAGAAAATACTCATGTTTAAGCAAAGTAAAAAACATATTAACAAAATTCATATTTTATTTGCACGCTTTATAAAATAAATGCTCGACCTCACACTGCTCATATCGTAAGTGAATACCTTGATGAAGTTGGCATGAACGAATGATTTGGCCAGCAAAAAGTCCCGATATGAATCCAGTAGAAAACATTTGGGCTGAATTGAGGCGAAGAATTAGGTCGCGTAATAAATAGGGTGCCCAACACATAGATACTTTATCGGCAGCGCTTATGGAGAGGTAGAATAATATTCCACGGATAGATAATTATATCAAATTTAATCAGAAGCATGCCAAGAAGAATAGACTCTCTAATCAGGGCTCGCGGATGTAACACACGCTACCGATATTTTTATCTGTTTAAAAAGTTCGACCTTTTATGTAACTTTGATTTTGTGCCGTGGCGGCTTGTCGGGGTAGGCAAGGTAGGCGCCGCCTCCCTTCATAATTCGTTCGTCCCTCGCTCCACAAAACCATTAAAATAATTAATCATTACAGTAATGATTTATCCTATTATATCTACATATTAGGAAAAGTGCACCGCACCAGCATATCTACTTACTAGTGGACTGAAAATTACGGTATCGGCAATACAGCAATGTACACGGCTTAACGCGGCTTAGCCCGCTCCTAAGCCCACACATTCATAGGTCAGGTCCGCATGTTCCGCACGTCAGTTACCCTCGGTACGATATTTGTTGAGATAGAATTCCAAGAAAATCCCAGCGTCACTTCTTTGAATTAACCGCATTCGACACACAGAACAGAGACTATTTTCTTGGAATTCTGTCTCAACAAATAACGTACCGACTGTACGAGGAATGAGAAGTAGGGCGTAACACTATTTGTCTCGCTGTCCTGTGCTAAAATTATGCAACATAGCCTTCGTCGTGAGGCGATACCTTCGACCGCCTTCGTCTATGAACGGATCCGTTTGAGTTCGGTAGCTGAAGCTCTCGCGTTTTACTTGCTAGACGACAGACGGGATCTCTGTTTTATTTTTTATTCTAATAATCGGAAATTTATAATATCGAAAACTACAATAAAGTGTAGTGTGTTTATATCATTTAGTTTTTGTCGCAGTTATTCTTATTAATAGTTATTATAATGGTACATATTATTGTGTGCACAGTTTGCGCGCGGGAACGGTAGACGGTGGATTGTGGTGGATAGCTGTACTAGCGAAGACGTATGAGGGGCACGGATATGTAAATATTTTTATTTGGGTACGTGTAAGTACAGTGGTTCTAAGAAGTATGGAAAGTTAAATGACCTACAAACTCGTAGGCGTAGGCATTTTTTTGAGGGGGTCGAAAGTATAAGGTTTTATATGCATATTTTAAACACCACAGCTGATATTGATTGCAATTTTCCATACCACTCATGGAGTATTGCTTTCAGCGCGTTACCATTTTTTAGTGGGTAGTTTGCCAGTAGCCATATTTCTCATAAGAAACAAAAGTAAATATGTACAAAACAGCTAAATAGCTGTTAAATAAAACTTGAAAACGGAAAAATAAAATAAATATATTCCAAAATAAAGCAAAAAATTCTCAACAAAAAATAAAAGCAATAAAATAAATATATTAAATTCCAAAATAAAGCAAAAGATTCTCAACAAAAAATGAAAACAATAAAATAAATACACATATTCCAAAAAAAAGCAAAACATTCTCAACAAAAAATAAAACCACCTTAAAATACTTACCTTAAAAACGAGTAATTAATATCACTATTTTCAGGCACTTTACACTTCATCTTCACTGTCGCTATCACTATTTTCAATATTAATCACAATGGGTTCTACGGCTTCATCAACCGCCAAATCCACATCCCACCTTATATGTTCCTCTTTCATCACGTGATTAATATACTTCTGTCAATTTTCTGCTTTTACTTTTTCCATTGCTCCTCGAAGATGGATTTCTACGTCAGCTAAAAAGTTCGATTCACTCTAGCCACTTCCCCTTTTCCCATTCCCCATTCTTGAATTATTCTCTTTCTCCACGATTGCTGGGGTGTTTTTTAACATTTTCGGCTATGATAAGGCGCATTATCCATAACCACGATACCTCCAAATGTTTAGGTGCGCCGGTGCCGGTACACCATTTCTCGTATACTTCGGAATTCATTTCCTCGTGGTAGTCTCCGATCTTGGATTGAAATATCAATTCTCCATTGGGCAAAAATCCACTATCACTCAATATGCGTTATGATTAAACGGCGACCTTTTCCAGACTGCGTTTTTAAATCAATTGTTGTCTATTTTTCACGTTTCCATCCTGCCAGACTCTCTTCACAGACTACTATTTCATATCTTTCTATGATAATACTATACTCTTTCTGTCTACTTTTCCATGCGTAAAATCATGTCTCAATTTTTTTTTCCAGACTTGCCCTTCACATTTTAGGTGTAATATCATTTTCACTTACACCTTGCAGCACCTTATCTAAAGTGGGAAATTCGTTATTTCTAAAGAAACCGTGGACCGTTCCACGTATCGCCTACACTATATCACATCTTGGCCTATACTATATTATTGTATGCACAATAATTCTTTTATGACATTCGTAAATAATATATACAACTTTTATATAGTATTGTGGAATTTGATATTTTAATTAAACATTGAGAAATTTGAGAATTACATCTGGCAACAGCATTTGATTCCTTAGGCGACCAGTACACTTTCTATATCTCTTAGAACTACTGTGCATTGTTTTTTTTTTCTTGAAAAAGGTGTCGAATTCCCAAAACTTTTTCTTGTGAAAGTCGGTATTTTTGTATTAATGGAGTTTTCATTGAAATTCTGAAGTGCCAGGAAAACGCGCGACCTTGAAAATTTTAAAATTTTCGCCTGTGCCGCTATTAGGGTCTCACGGAGCAAATCTAAGTGGTGCTCAACCGACCCCCGACCCCCCCCCCCAAAAAAAAAGAATTAAATAATAATATTTCTGTTTTATTTTGGAAAATTGTGCTGAGGGGCGGCAAAGTGGAATATGTACGCGGGCGGCGAACATCCTAGGAGCGGCTCTAATTGTAATGGCTATAAAATATTTTTAATTATTTTATAGACACTTTCATATTTTATAGACTTTCTCACCTACGCACTTGTATTTTCTAAACAAAGTACGATGAAGAGGTAAAAAAAATGAATTGAATTCCGCTTAAAACGCCTAAGGTATTCTGAGTTTATCCCAAGAGTCGAATAAATCTACAAGATGTTTTAAAGTTGCTGAATATAACGGTCACTTTTATCTTACCCTGTATCAATTATGTATTTTTAACCAATAAAAATGTTAGGGTCTGTATGAGATGAGGGTCTCAAAGTATCATTCTTCAAAATAAAAAAGGTCCGTAGCAATCATTCAAGTTGTTTATAAATTATAATACATTAAACTTGTAAAATTTCCAGTGCGCTACTTCTTATGTCCGTCAGTGTATTTAATACATAATATGTAGTTTCTACACAGTGACACAGTTATAATAAAGCATAACACTTTGTTTTTATACTTCAATCTGAAATAATACATTTTAAAAGTCATGATATGTGATAATGTAAAAATATGATAATATAAAATTAGAGACGATATCTAATTTTGTTTTATCGCAGCGCTTTTTTTATTTAATTTAAATTTAGTAAACCAAATAAGTGGATATCATATTATTTTATGCCAATGATAAGACACATAAATTCTAATAAATTTGATTATACTAATTAAGGTACCAAGGGTGTTATGAGGATAAGAACGCACCGAGGTCGGCAGTGTACAGTGTATTCCCGAGGGCCTCTGGCCCGAGGGAATGTACGTCGACCGAGGTCGAGTTTTCTCTTAGGCATTCCTCAAAGTATTCTTTCTCATATGCCTTTTTGGTTTTATGAGGCACAAGTGCCTCGGCTCCTTTTGTTCGTATCGATAGGTAGCGATATAGGCCTGTGCTTATAATAACCTATGTTATATTATCTAAGCAATTCCAGTTTACTATGACTCCATTTTTGCAGCCTTTAACAACACCTCTTCAGATAGATTATCTTCTAACATTTTCTTTACAACCCAAAACAAGTAATAGTAGGAGAGCCCAATAGGGGATTATAAGCAGTACCAGTACTCACTTATTTTTACGAACCCAGTGGCGTTACAGTATTTTATTTTGTATATCGGAAAACACAATGGATTTTTACTTAAAAAAAAATATGTGAGCGCATTAAAGAATATAAATTGTTTGTAGTAAAATAGCAAATAAAAAAATAGTAAATTGCTTATCATGAGCTTCCGACTGCGCCTCAAATATAGTATTCACGTTTTTTGCCTGCTCCCTCCTTGAAGTCACACACCGCCACCGAATTAATATAAGGTCTAAAACAATATTGACGTTCAATTGTTTAAAATGTAGGTATATAAAAATACTATCCCCAATTGGCGGCACCATTGACAAGGAAACGCATTAATTATATTAATTACACATTGTTTACATTTTATTTAACTTGCAGGCAATAACAAAAACGCCAATGAATTTCAATTATATATCCGTCCATCTTGAGCGGGTATTAAATAATGCACCAATTCCCTAAAGATAATACTAGTATATATATATACAGGGTGAGTCAGTTTTTTGTAGACAAACTTTAACAGGGGATAACGCACGTTTTTAAAAAGAAAAGTGCCTATAAAGATATGGCCGATCTAGCTTCCTAAGGAAGATACAGGGTGTTAAAATTTAATTTTTTTTTACATTAATGTGTAATATTCTCTGATCGGAAAGATATATTCACTAAATATTTGACACATATCTTAACCTGCATAGGATCAACATGTTGTATTGTTCCTGTCGAAAATACTATAGTGGATGTTACTTTTTTCGGGTACTTCGACTATTCTGCATAATAGAACTTTTTTTCGTACGCCACTGACATTATCTGATACATATTTCTAAAATAACGGCCCCTTAGTAACAATTTTGATCTCTTGTAATTTTGCTCTAACTATGACAGTTTTCGAGATATTGGCCGTTGTTTCTCTGACAGTGTAATGTCGTTATTATAATTTTTTTTTCTCGAATTTTCTTTATGACTTATAAACGAACGCTTAGATTTTTTCATGTTTGGGGGATAATGCCTATTAATTAAGGCGCATAAAACAAGCGGTAAGAATGTTCAAAAACTTGCACAGTGGCGGGGTGGAAGTGGTGCTCCACCCCTTTCGTAAACAGAACTTCTACGCCAAAGACTATTTAAAAAAAACTGTTATTTTCATTATCTACATACAGTTTAACAAAAATAATGTCCCTTCTTCTGTTTCGAAATTCCTGTGCGTTTCCTAGTTATTTTGATTTTTAGTGTTTGATGTGGTACTAAATTAAGTAATTTATTTATTAGCAATAATAATTATCGGCTAAATATTGAATTCTTTCAACGAAACCTACCTAAATATGGTTTGTTAAGGATTCTAAAAAGCCGAAATCTCTTTATCTCTTTCCAAGTAATTACAATTACAAAAAAAAACATTAGATGAGCATTGATGTTAATGTTTATGGAGATATAAACATTTTTGAATTTATAGCAATATTTAATTAACAATAATAATTGTGGAATAAATAACAATTGTTAGCAATAATGATTTATAAATAACAATTACAAGAATTAATAACAATAACACTAGTACCTACATACATAAAATTAGATACTTTGTTCAAAATGTAAACCGTTCTTCTCAATACACATTTCACTGCGACGTATCATAGAACGTCTTAAGTTAACTAAATGATGCAACCTTATTTCATTGCAAGCATCTCTAATGCGATTTTGAAGTTCCTCAAGTGTATTAACCGGAGTGGTATACACTATTTCCTTAATGAATCCCCACACAAAAAAGTCAAGTGGTGTTAAATCGGGGGATCTGGGAGGCCACGCCACTGGACCTCCACGACCTATCCACCTCCCTGGATAGTTATTGTTTAGCCAATTTCTTACATTTCTGCCATAATGGGCCGGGCACCCATCAAGTTGAATCCAAGACTGTCTTCTTAAATTCAAAGGAATGACTTCCCATATATTACCATGGTGTTCTTCTAAAAATTGTAGGAAATTTTCTGAATTTACACGTTGTGGCAAGAAATAAGGTCCAAACACGTGGTTGCCGTAAATTCCAATCCAGACATTTGTACTAAATTCATGTTGAAAACTTCGTGGTCGAATGGCATGTGGGTTTTCATGTGCCCATACATGCAGATTGTGAAAATTTACTATACCACGACGAGTAAAACAAGATTCATCAGTCCACAGTATATTGGATAAGAAATCCCTATTATTTTGAATGGAGTTAAGAACCCACCTACAATAAGTAAGTCTTCGTTCAGCGTCACCTGGACATAAACCTTGAACAGGTTGAAAATGATATGGGCGTCTGTGATCCCGTTTTAAAACCCGGGAAATTTTACTTTGGGAAATACCAAGAGCAATAGCAGCACGTCGAGTACTTGTCGTTGGGTTCCTATTAAATTCCCGCAATATACGGTCTCTATCTCGTAAACGGTTGTTCTGTCGGCCCCCGGGTACATTTTTCAAACCCTGGTTAACAAATCGACGGTGGATACTCACAAAAACGGAATGATGAGGTTGTCGTCTATTTTGAAATCTTCTTCGATACTCCCTAGCTGCGTATCTTGAATTCCCATTTGCGAACCCATAAATAAAATGAATGTCGGCTTGTTCGCTATTTGTAAATGTAAACGGCATGTTACACTAATTAAAATCTGGCAAATCACATAAAATAACTTTTTAATCTTAAAAATAATAATTAATAACAGTGAAAATATTCAAGATGAAGCAAAATTGTTTGTAGATAAACTTGTAATACGTCAAACTGTCGTTTCAAAATATGACATAATGCTTACTTGTTTTCCAAGGAGTATAATATTTTGTTGCAATTATTACGTACAGTTACAAATACGCTAGTTTTAAATGGAAATTATTTAGCAAACAACAACAAAAATTGAAACAGAAATTGGTACATGCACAAGTTTAATAAAACTTAAAGGAAATTTTTAAGACTTTTGGCAACTGCACAATAATCTATTGTATTGTAAGTACATTTGTAATTTAACAGATTTCAACATATAAAAGTATTGTATTTGAGTAAGGCTTGATATAACAAATTATTTTGACTACATTGGAAAAAGATAAAGAATAAGAGATTTCGGCTTTTTAGAATCCTTAACACACCATATTTAGGTAGGTTTCGTTGAAAGAATTAAATATTTAGCCGATAATTATTATTGCTAATAAATAAATTACTTAATTTAGTACCACATCAAACACTAAAAATCAAAATAACTAGGAACCGCACAGGAATTTCGAAACAGAAGAAGGGACATTATTTTTGTTAAACTGTATGTAGATAATGAAAATAACAGTTTTTTTTTTAAATAGTCTTTGGCGTAGATGTTCTGTTTACGAAAGGGGTGGAGCACCCCTTCCACCCCGCCACTGTGCAAGTTTTTGAACATTCTTACCGCTTGTTTTATGCGCCTTAATTAATAGGCATTATCCCCCAAACATGAAAAAATCTAAGCGTTCGTTTATAAGTCATAAAAAAAATTCGAGAAAAAAAATATAATAACGACATTACACTGTCAGAGAAACAACGGCCAATATCTCTAAAACTGTCGTAGTTAGAGCAAAATTACAAGAGATCAAAATTGTTACTAAGGGGCCGTTATTTTAGAAATATGTATCAGATAATGTCAGTGGCGTACGAAAAAAAAGTTCTATTATGCAGAATAGTCGAAGTACCCGAAAAAAGTAACATCCATATAGTATTTTCGACAGGAACAATACAACATGTTGATCCTATGCAGGTTAAGATATGTGTAAAATATTTAGTGAATATATCATTCCGTTCAGAAAATATTACACATTAATGTAAAAAAAAATTAAATTTTAACACCCTGTATCTTCCTTAGGAAGCTAGATCGGCCATATCTTTATAGGCACTTTTCTTTTTAAAAACGTGCGTTCTATCCCCTGTTAAAGTTTGTCTACAAAAAACTGTATATATATATATATATATATATATATATATATATATATATATATATATATATATATATATATATATATATATATATATATATATATATATATATATATATATATATATATAAACATATATATATATATATATATATATATATATATATATATATATATATATATATATATATATATATATATATATATAAACATATATATATATATATATATATATATATATATATATATATATATATATATATATATATATATATATATATATAAACATATATATATATATATATATATATATATATATATATATATATATATATATATATATATATATATATATATATAAGATATCCCAATTATATCTTAGTTATTTCATCGTTAATTTGTCGTATTATTAGTATATATTTACAGAGTTTAAATGCGTTTACAGATTTTCTTAGTAAAAAGCTCCTAGCAAAGTCCCACTTCCTAGCTTCAAGATAAGTACACGTTGATAAAAATCGAAATGACGACAATCTACCACAAATAATAAGTTATTGCAGTATTGCATTAACCACCAGCGATAAATACGTAGTTAAATTGAAAATTGTTGAATATCTTGAGAGGTTCGCTGGTATCTGTGTCGTTCCCGTTTTATAGGGCAATTGATTGCGTTACAAAATCTATAAATAGTGAACCTGCATTTTATTTATGTTACTAAGGAATTATGGGAATCAAGATAATTCGATCGTAACCGCTATCAACTTTAATGCTACTGAAATAATATGTCGCATACTATTTTACTATGTAACGTCACTATAGTACATTTATTTTATATTTAAAAAGGACATATAACAAAAAAAAACATGGGTGTGTGCTTATGACCACACGATAGAAGTGAAAACTTCTAATTTTCGAATTTTAAAATATATACCTATATGTATTTGGTAATCGTTGGTTTTGCCTGCCGCGTTCAGGCTTTGGAACTTGTTTTGCGTTTTTATTTCCGCAGCTGATTTTGTGGCTGTGATGTTTGGTTTCTTGGTCGTTGAAGTGTGTGTAGGACGTACCTTGTTCAGTGATACGTCTCTTCTTTGCAAGTTTGCAGACATCTGCAATTTTGTTGCTGTTTTCAGGGCCTGTGTCCATTTTTGTAGGTCTCGTGTCAAGAACTGACATGTACGTCAAAATTTTTTGAATTTGCTTTTTTTTACGGGGTTTTGGGCGTGCACTCGATGCCGCACTGGCGGAGGAGGTTGTATACACTGTTTCTACCACAATAAGGGTCTCTATGGTAAATGCTTTAAAAGCGCGCTTTACCCGACTTTACCCGCAGGAGCATTACATAGCCGAGCCTGACGCGTGACGGCCCAGTCTCATTCAACACCCACAAAAATAAAAGTGCAGCCGCCCCTAACTCACCTCGCTGTGGTTTTTGCCATTTTACTGCGAAAAACGGTTGCCCTACAGAATATGTCATACTGATAAATAATATATTCTCTATAAAATTTTATACAAGTAGTGTCATTTCCGTTACCGATATAGCGTAATGATTTTCGAGCAGTAAGCGATCAAACGAAGGGGTGGGGTCTAACAAGGTTCGCTTTATATCGAATCCACTTTTGCAAATCTATCGCTGCGTTATCTTTTGTGACATTAGTTCGTTTCAGCATCGCCCTTGAGGTAGAACTAATAGACCACAAGACCATGCTAAATTTTTAGGAGGTCGTATGATACCGCTTGAAAGGGTAGGTATAATTTTTGTAGTCCTATAGAAGTAGATCACTTTGAGCCCTATGCGGTATAAAGGGGGTTGATCTCGCGTTTGCCCCATGCTCCAACTGATTTGTACGGCATAGCCAAAAACTTCGTCCTTGTTAATCTAAAAATCGAATTTCATAAAAGCCGTACTAGGCCAATCATATAGTACATTAAAATCGCAATGTAACGGCTAGTTCTGATTTTTGAAGTGAAAACTTCTTTATGCGCGCTCTGCACTTTTCGCGCTCCACTGTTATTTTTGTGGATGTTGTGCCAACGCTGCAAGCGTGACTGTTATCGCCTAGCAACGCTCAGTCGATTATCGCCATCGCCTACCAACGAGCTAGGTTACCTGTACCTTATCGAAGCTCCTGGTAATAGATCCTGCTAAGAGAAAAAGCGCGCTTTTAAAGCATTTCAAAGACCCTTATTGTGGTAGAAACAGAAACTTATTGCGGTAGAACACCCCGGCAAATCCGTAAAAGAAAGTAAATTCAAAAAATTTTTACGTACATGTCAATTTCTGACACGGGACCTACAAAAATGGACACATGCCCTGAAAACAGCACCAAAATTGAAGATGTGTGCAAACTTGCAAAGAAGAGACGTATCACTGGGTAAGGTACGTACTTCACACACCATTCAACAACCAAGAAACCAAACATCACAGCTACCAAATCCGCTGCAGAAATAAAAACGCAAAACAAGTTTCTAATTGTGGAGTATATTAGATTATAAGTAGCCTGTAGGTAATGTACAATAAAACTACAAAAATTGATTGATTGCTTTTAATGGGTACCTTTTCAGACACAAATATTTCTAAGACTGAAGTGAAGTAAAATAGTTTTACATCAAGCATTAGGTTAACTACGCTCTCCATCGTTATCTTAGGAACGTAATATTTCTATAAACATTTCAAGAGGCAAACAGAACGTAAGTTTAATAGAGTAAAGGCTTATTTCTTTACTGTCAGTTCTCAAACAAAAATGGCTAACTCTTCCACAACAGATACCACAAGTTCTGAGAGTGAACTAGAATCAACGATAAAATTTAAAACCAAAAAGGGGCCTATGTGCATTTTTTGTAAAAATATAGGAGCTTCTGTAGTAGATGCAAATGAAAAATGTTTGTGGTAATACAGGCGGACGGTTACAGTATATATTTTAAAATTCGAAAATTAGAAATTTTCACTTCTATCGTGTGGTCATAAGCACCCGCACCCAAATTTTTTTAATATGTTGTTAGGACCACTACCAGTAGTGTAAATCCAAGTTTGTAACCTAATTTGTAACCAAGACTTGTAACCTAACCTAACTTCGTAGCACTCGAAAAACCGCGAAATTTTTGCACTTCTAACGTTTTTTCGCAATATCTCCTAAACTATGCGTTTGTTCATAAAGCATTGTATTATTAATTAAATTTGCTACAATTTGAGACCAGCACCAGCTATATGTATAACATTTACCAAGATACAAGCCTTCCAAAAAAGTGAAATTTTAAAATTTGGTCAACTTTTGTCCCCGAAATCGGGAAAAAGTCATCGGGGAAGATGTAGCGAATGTAATTAGCTTAAATTTAAGCACAGAACGACATCCGTAGGCGTGAATTTTTTTTCAAAAAAGTGTAACTCAATATATATCCACAATAAATATATATTGAGCCTATTAATAATATATTTACAATGTAATTCAACATTTTTATTTATTGATATATTATGTATACCTATCATATACATATATGATATACAGTGACATCACAGTGGCAGGGTATTTTCAGAGCGTGGACACAAAATAATAAATTAAAAAACCTGGTCAATAAATAACAGAAATTAAAAAAATCCTCCGCAGGTAGGTATATGAAATAAAGTAAATTTGCAGTGCGGGAAGAAATTAAAATAACTTGTTATTTGTGTGGCTGCACCGTGTTGCAAGTTATATGTATGATCTATATATGTTTCGCATTATAGTAAAATTTGTCTAAATATGAAATAAAGTAAATTTGCAGTGCGTGAAGAAATTAAAATATAAGTACGTTATACTTGGACATTTTTTGGACTTTTAGGCATTGTGGTTCTCCACAATGCCTAAATCAGACCTACGGACGTCGTTCTGTGCTTAAATTAATGCTAATTACATTCGCTACAACATTTTCTCCTATGATTTTACCCGTAAAATGTTCCCCGATTTCGGGGACGTGCACCAAATCTCAAAATTTCACATTTTTGGTTATGGTCTCAAATTGTAGCCAAAAAAAATTATCTCTCTTAATTAAGTCTGGCAGTTCATTACATGTATATGTTTCATCTAAATAATGTAAGCACATATACATGGCAATTTAAAATAAACATTTACTGCTATTTAAGTAGTAGGTATATTGCAAAACAAATTTGAAATTTCAATGGTAAATGTTATCATCGTAAAATAAATTATTTAAAAAGACATGTAGTGGTGTTTATGCAATCACTTTAACTTTAATTTAAGAAATAGAGAATCCTAATTGGTTCATTTAATAGTGACAGGCACTGAGAACCAATCAATTAATTTAATTTGTTAAATTAGAGTTTCTGACTGCATAAGCGCACCATACGTGATTCAATATAAGCATTATTAAATAACCCTGAAAATATATTATTTTATATCACAAATAGATTTTTAAAGTCAAGAATTCAATTCAAAACACACGTCACTATTCTTACAACCTCCAAATACATGTGTTTAAGATTGTAAATATGTCGCGACGATTATTGTATTCAAATCTGTTTATATTTTTCTGGGCATCTTAACTTGAAAAATTTCAAAAATTATCATGTTTGTACATTTTCATTCTAATTTAGCTGAAAATGTCAGTCTGTCAATAATAATAGTCAATAATAATAATAAACAATATTTATAATACTACCGGCGCGTTTCCTCAATGGTCGGTGGCTTGAGGAGGCCTGACCGGAAAACGGACATCGAAATAGGAAATGATAAAAATAACAATCTTTATTAACTCTTGTCAGGATTGCATTATTAAAATAAACGTTAATTTAAAACATTAAAATAAAACAAACATTAATTTAATTCTTTTAAATATTGATATATTTAATAACCCTATGAATTATAATTATTTAAACTTAATTAGACTTAAATACCACGTGATCTCAAAAGAATTTGTCTGTGGCAGATATTATGTTGATGTTATGTATATTATAATGTGTCTGTAGCTACCTAGAATACATTTAAATTAAACTAAATTTATTTTTAATTAAAACGATAACAATATAAATACACAAATAATCTAATATACACATTTGGAAGTTAAGAGATTAAGAAATTAAGATCTCACTAGAACTTTTTTGTGATACCTAGCAACACATACTCCTATACATATTTCAGCCTGTATAATTAAATTGCGTCACAATGACATACACTGCTATTAATCATTTCAAAGGTTAGACATTTATTGAAAATCAGCCAGTCAGTTTTTAAATTATGCGAAATTTAAATCAGAACACAAAAATTAATATCCTTTAATTTTGCGTTGTAGTTATATTTCAAGTCATATAATTTCAAAATATGCTCCTTAGGAGTCACAAACACACTTATATAATTTATTACTTATATCCCTTTACTTAATACCATCAGATTTCCCGAACAGTTATCTAACTTGCTTAATAACTATTATTTCTTTTTAGAACGCAGTCGTCAAAGTGCCAGAGAATGCAGAGCCCGTAAAAAATTACGTTACCAATATTTAGAAGAACTTGTCACAGATAGAGAGAAGGCCGTATTTGCTTTGAGGAAGGAGCTTGAAAAGGTATAAATCGTGCAACTTCTAACATACTTTATTGAATTAATGTAACAATAATTATATCATTCCCAATTTAACAAATAAATTTTCAATAATTGTTCTGCTATAGTATATAGTTGGTAAACACATGACTCAACTTAGAGACATTTTCCTCTGATTCTGATAGCAGTTTGTTATCAGTTAGATAAAAATTATACAGGAAATTACCGGTTTCGAACCATGTTTACATATTTTACTTGTTATTGCTGTTAAATAAACAATATTCATTCAGTTGTGCCAGTCATTTTAGACCTGAAAAGTCGATTTAGATACAAAAATACTGGAGCCAATATACACTGCTGGCCAATAGGTTGGAATAATTCAAATTTTTAGGGTAAGTTTCGATACATATATCTTCTGAACGATATGGAATATCAAAATACGGATTTCAGGACGTTTTTGGAAATTTCATCGACAATAACTGGTCTGAATATCAATTTTCCATTATGCTCAAAAAAGGAATATACGGGGGTGTAAACTAAACCCCTAAAAAAATCAAAATTTCATTCTTACCGAGAATTTAGGAAAACCAAAATCGAGTTAAATTTTTTATACCGGGGTAATCTATGGACCAATTCGAAAAAACAAATTTGGCCGATTTTTGATATCTCGCTTATTTTTGAATATACGGCGTTTTTATTGAAATTAGGACAATTTTTTGGAAATGTATCTCTTACTTTTTAAAAACAAAGTAAGTAATGGATTTTTTTCTTATTTTCAAGTAAGCTTACATGCCTCTAGCTGCCTCAGTAGCTAGAATTGACATTTCTTATACAGGGTGCCTGCGAAAACATTTAATAAGCATGTGTCACGAAAAATCTGTATATTTAAATAAACTGTGTGCAGAACCCTGTATGATTAAAATGAACGATAATTTTAAAATTTTAAAACTGTGAAGGGAAACCTTAGAAAAATATCTCGAAACGGTTTTTTATTTTTCTTGATCGGATGAGTATTATCATAATTTACAGTTTCGTTGTAATTACACGGTAAATCCCTAAATAAAACATTTAAAAAACTTGCGGTAGTAACGATTAGCTGGTGGGCTAAGTATTGTAACAATCAAGTCACCACTGGAAACAAAAAATGCTGTGTTTGACATTTGGTCAAACACAGCAAAAACTTAAATTTTTTTATCAATTTTCATTTAAAATTAAATTTACATACATGTTAAAAGAATCAAGGATTATTTTTGTTTTTATGCCACTGTGTAATCCTAATACCCTAATACCCAAATGTAATTTTTCTAGAGCCAGACGTCGAGCAAAATGCATACGCTTGCTTCCCCGCCATCGGACAGCTCGGTTGGCGTGGGTTCGTAATCGTTTGCATTGGAGTGAAGAGTGGAAAAATTGCCTTTTCACCGATGAAAGTAGATTTAACCTTATTTATTCTGATGGCAGAATTTTAGTGTGGCGGGAGCCTAACTGTAGATATGCCGAAAAAAATATGGTAGCTCAGGAGGCTTTTGGTGGAGGAGGTATTACTGTTTGGGCCGGAGTGAAATGGAATGGTAAAACAGAATTGTTTATTACCCGCGACACTGTTACAGCTCAACGCTACAGGGACAATATTTTAATTCCAATAGTTATTCCCTATGCGGATAATTATGGAGAAGAATTTGTTTTAATCGACGACAATGCCCGACCTCATCGGGCCCATATTGTTAACAGATTTTGGAAGCAAACCAGGTGCATAGGATGGATTGGCCTGCAAAATCACCCGATCTAAATCTGATTGAGAATGTTTGGTCTTACTTAAAATTGTTGGTAGTTTCAAGGCCCAATTCACCTGAAACTTTAGAGGATCTGTCTCAAGCCATTGAGGAGGAGTGGGAAAATGTCCCACAAAATTATATCAATAACCTAGTCTTAAGTATGCCAAACAGATGTCGGGAAGTTTATAATAACAGAGGAGGGCCTAGTCGATATTAAACTACCTCTTCTAGCTTGCTAAGATTTATATTAATTATTCTAATAAAATTAAGATAGGAACCTGCAAACCATTTTTCAAACTTCTCAAAGGTCAAATTGAAGAATTTCGATTACTAAATGTAATCCAGTGGTGACTTGATTGTTACAATACTTAGCCCACCAGCTAATCGTTACTACCGCAAGTTTTTTAAATGTTTTATATAGGGATTTACCGTGTAATTACAACGAAACTGTAAATTATGATAATACTCATCCGATCAAGAAAAATAAAAAACCGTTTCGAGATATTTTTCTAAGGTTTCCCTTCACAGTTTTAAAATTTTAAAATTATCGTTCATTTTAATCATACAGGGTTCTGCACACAGTTTATTTAAATATACAGATTTTTCGTGACACATGCTTATTAAATGTTTTCGCAGGCACCCTGTATAAGAAATGTCAATTCTAGCTACTGAGGCAGCTAGAGGCATGTAAGCTTACTTGAAAATAAGAAAAAAATCCATTACTTACTTTGTTTTTAAAAAGTAAGAGATACATTTCCAAAAAATTGTCCTAATTTCAATAAAAACGCCGTATATTCAAAAATAAGCGAGATATCAAAAATCGGCCAAATTTGTTTTTTCGAATTGGTCCATAGATTACCCCGGTATAAAAAATTTAACTCGATTTTGGTTTTCCTAAATTCTCGGTAAGAATGAAATTTTGATTTTTTTAGGGGTTTAGTTTACACCCCCGTATATTCCTTTTTTGAGCATAATGGAAAATTGATATTCAGACCAGTTTTTGTCGATGAAATTTCCAAAAACGTCCTGAAATCCGTATTTTGATATTCCATATCGTTCAGAAGATATATGTATCGAAACTTACCCTAAAAATTTGAATTATTCCAACCTATTGGCCAGCAGTGTATTTAAAATATGCTCAATGTATACATGGCCGTATTGAGATTGAGGAATAAAGTTTTCATATTCTTTTTCGTATGTCCCTTCATCACCATCATACATGCGGTGCGGCAAAATACGCTTTTTTGTTCAAAATATATTCTGCTTCCACCTCAAAAAATGGTTATCAATAACATTTCTTTTATTAGAATTAGTAGCTTATCTGTAGGTTTGGTTGAAAACTATCCAGTGGACGAGGTTGCCGATGCAGGAGAAACATTTTTACTTGCTCTGTATGGCTCCAAAAATAAAGACAATAATATTCTCAGGAAATATATCATTATCATGTAACTTTAATTTAGCCGCGTTGCCACCCGGAAGTGCATGCAGAAAGGCAGGTTTGAAATGTTCTGTCATTTACTACATCTGCAATGGTGTCTTGTGAAAATATCTGACAAAACATTCTTGAGGCATCCGATGTAGATGAAGACTTAGCCTCTTGACACCAGATCAGTAAATTGGTGATTCAGAGGAATTAGAGGAGAGTTACGTTGGTACCGGCAGAGAAACTATAAATATAATTGAAAATGTACTGATGATATTACCGAACCAGGTCCTTCAGGCCTACGCAGACAAAAAAGAGTGTAATAAATATGCTGCTGTGGTTAGGCCTCTGGGGGATACCTACCAGATTTTAAAAATATGTGCCGTGCACTTTACCGCTTCGGTGAAACAAGTGCACAATACATTATTTCACCCAAGTCACGCTTTTATCCATTGAATAGTTAATATTTGACATTTTTAAGATTTGAAATAATGAAAGCGATACCACTGCCTTTAGATGAAAGTGTACGCAGATTTTACATATATCTGCAGCTCTCTGCACCTCTCTGCAACTCAAAATAAAATCTCAGGTTAATTTATTTTCTCAAAAAATGCTTAAATAATATACGTACCGTAACATGGGGATACTTTGATCAATTTTTATTTTCAAATCTTATTCAAATTTTGAATAACTTCTTTTTCTTTCAGTATACAGATCTACTAAAAAAAATGATGTATCGATTTTACCTTACAAACATATCCTAAAAATTTGATATCTAAAAAACGAGTATTTCCTGAGAAAAAAAATTATAAGGATGTGATCAAAGATATACTGTTATTGGGGATACTTTGATCGACCTTGTGTTTTCTACGAAATACTAAAGTAACCCCATTAAAACGAATAATAAAGTTTTTTTAAAAAAATTAGGGTTTATATTTTAGGAATTAGAAGCAAATTTGTATAAGGGGGCATCATTGATCACATGAAAATATTGTTTATATTCATCTTTATTTAAATGTGGGTAACAAGGTATAGTCTTAATTAGACCATGAATAAAGCACAGGAACATAAAATAGTTTTCAGTCTTAAAAAAGAACCATTCTTTGGTTACATTAAAAATACAAGAAAAGATAATGACAAGTTAAACTTCGAGAATTGGAATGTCAGTTTCAAATTTATAGTACACATTCATATCAGAGTCCAATTCCTCCGAAGGATCGATCTGGATGTCGATTATATCTTCACTTTTGATCACAGACACATCATCTGCGATAAGTTTAAATTGTGTGTTATTTTTTCTAATGGATTTCATACCCATGAAGACAATTTCTGGATCGACTTCCAGTATCTTACACATATATTTGTATGTTTTCTTTCCACGGTATGAAGAAAACTGTGCCAAAACGTATTGACCGACTTTAAATGTTCTTGCAGATGTTTGTTCCTCATCAAGTTCTGGCTCAGCGTCTGGCATAGATTCTTTAGATGCGTGGTCCTCTTCATTTTGCGCTGATTGACATCGTCGTCGTCATAACTATCATCCATCTCATTATTCACTGTCACCGTAACCGTAGATATACTACAACCAGGTGCGACATCAAGTCGTTTCTTTTTTCTCTGTGGCCGACTTGTTTCTCCAAACCTTTTCTCTTTTAGCAAAGTAGTTAGTGCACTTTCGATCTGATTTATAGGATCTTCTTCTTCGACTTCATATGGCAATCTTTTAAACACTTGTTGACGATCCAATGGATATATACCAGAAGAACGGAATGAGTTTATTAAGTTTCGTTTAATTGCTGATGGTATATTATCTGTTTCTTCTCTGGGTTGATTACTAGTACGTGCAGGTTTTGCATCCATGTTATTTAAAGTTTTCTTCAGTAGACTAGCAAATGTATCTTTGGGAACTGTAGACAGTCGTATATTTTGTAGTTTCCATTCCGACAGTGTAGCGCGCCAAGCTTCTTTCATTGGCCTGAAGAAACCAACATCTAGCGGCTGACACAGATGTGTAGAGTTTGGGACTAAACAGATGAAATCAATATCATTTGCAACACACATGTTTAATACGTCATCGTCCATATGAGATGACAGGTTATCACCGATTATAGCTTTTCTGCCCTCTAAACGATTGGCGTGTGGAAGAAAAGGTTTTGAACCAATCACGGAATGTTGATCCATCCATCCATCCGCTTGGCGTTCGATTAAACCTGGTGCCTAAGTTGCAACATGGCTTGTCACAACAAGGCAAACCTAGTGGCCCATTCTCCTTCCACGAGTCATAAAGGTGGAGGCTCTTAAACACAACATAGGGAGGTAATAATGTGCCGTCTGCTGAACCACATATCATGACTGTTGTACAGCTCTTCGAATGATTCATAACCTTTTACGGGTATTTTACACCATGTCTGTACACTCCTTTTTTTTCCCCAGGGTCATCAGATAAGTTTGACTCATCGTAATTAAATATGTTGGAACTTGGTAGGTTTCTTATTGTGTTTTCCAAGTTATCAAAAAACGTTCTTAGAGTTTCTCTTGATACTGCTGCTCTCGCTCGTTTTATATTGGTGGCCAGTCTTTGCCTAAACGAATTTTTGTGCCTATTAAGAAGGCTGTATGTCCAATCAATTCCAGGAACATTGTTCTTAAACGTGCCGACAGTTTTACCCTTCCTGTCCAAATAATACTTGGCCATCATCCTTATATCTATAAGATTCAACGGAAAACCCCAATCTGAACACTTGGCTGCTGATTGAAGGATGGCTACTTCCTCTTGTTTACTAAAAACTGTTGGGTGGCCTGGCGCTCTTCCATGTTTCCCTTTATATTTATTGTAGAGTGTCCCAAAAGGTATTCCATACCGCCTCGAAGCCTTGCGAATGGACAACACACCTTCAACCACTGCTTGCAGTGCTTCATCTATCTTCTCTGGGGCATAATCTTGATATTTTCGACTGCCGAGTACTCGTTTATGGCTACGAGGCATTTCTAAGTAAAAAAACAATGAAAATTTAAATATTTTCCTATTTATTTGACAAGATCTATGTGATGGGGTAACATTGATCACCCGATCAAAGTTACCCCAGGTCTTGATCAAAGTTACCCCTAGAATTAAAATCAATCTCACAAAATTTGTTTACTATAATTTAAAGTGGGTATTTATGGATAACACTCTCTAATACATGTCTGACACAATACAGGTAAAGCCATAATTGAAATTCAAAAACTTACCGATGTGGATGTGAAGTTTCTCAACTCAAATAAATAAGATAAAACACGTGTACACCAAAACCAAATTATTATGAGGTTATGTGTCTCGACCAAGCGCTTATAACGACTCGACTGAGTAGCACGGCTATGGATGTTGCTACCTAAGCAAGAACGTTCGTTCGTACTCAACAGATGGCGGCGTTGGTACGGTTCGAAGAAATTGCGATGTTTTGATCAATGTATACCCAGAATTTAAAGTATCCCCATTTACGGTATATAATATTAGTGATAACTACTTTTTTGTATGTAATTTTTTTTTAGTAAGTATATTTATTATACTTCTTGTTTCTAATAACTATAAGTTGTTATTCCGTTAAAAATAAACAAATAAAAGAAAAATAACAACATATAATACTGTTGTTATATAATAAAACAACAGTATTAGAATATTACTATAAAGATTTACATTACAACATAGTTCTATACTAAAAATCAACTTTGGAATATATATTATAGTATATTATATTGTAGTAATCGTGTAAACACTGCATACAGTATATATTTTATTTTATTTATACTGCGTATAATTAATATTGAGAGCTTTGAAAGTTTTCTAGGGAAGTGGAAGAACAATACCCTAACTCCTTCCTTTTAAGAGTAAATCTCGATATTTTGTCCGTTTCTCCCCCTCTTACAAGACGATGTTCTTTTCATATCGTATTAGTTGGAGGGTTAATGGCTTGTATCTGCCTGGCGCTCCTGACGGTGGGTAATGATTAGATCCAGTATAACTGGGACCTCTCATTCCCCCAGAGTGTAGGGCTTCTGATCTGAACGTTAAACTTATGCTTATTTAGTCCGATCAATGAGAAACACAGGTGATGCAATATCTTTTTCCAGTTTCTTATTAACTTAATGAAATGAAAAAATATATATTAGAGGTTGTGATTGAATGTTCAACTTTCTCTATTCTGACAGTGCCATTACATTAGTCAATTTCTGTCAAAATAAAAAACAGTTTGCACATGTATGGTGTTCTGCTATAAGAGTCATCATGTATGTACATTTCTTACCACAAAAGATAAGCAGTATACGAAGTAATTAGTTCTAAAAGCTATCTGATAGCTTATCAGTCAATGAAGGCAAGCTAATAAAAGTGGAAATTAATTACATAAATTAATGTGTGAGAAAGCCATGAAAAACAGAATAATGTTCCTCTAATGTTTCATCAGATTATGAATGCTTAAGGCAGATAGATCTGTACTGAATCTCTAAAAGAGTGCCAAGTACAATTTAGGCTGGTTCATGATGGATGTTATCTTAAGCTTTTGCTGTAACCGTTAAAATTGAGTCAACGAAAATCAATACATCGGTTCACGATACAGGGAATAAGATGTTAACTTATGCCGTTAGCTTAATAGTTGGTGATATTTTATTTCTTACAGAATACGGAATATGTTCGACAAATCATGTTATTTCATTGAAGGCGGTAGGCGGAGATGCTCGGCTGTTATCTGTCATTTGGCACTCGGTCAACTGCTTTTACGTTTTGTGTGGCTCTTTGTTTTCCACTATTGGTTATTGTTTTTAAAATTAAATTTTATAAGCTAATACAGTGTATTGACGGCGATGGATATAAAATTACAAGGCCAGTCAATATGTCACTTTTGAAGTTACCGGAATAAGTTAACATCCACCATGAACCAGCCTTTAGGCACCCGCTCTTTCAACAGAATTACCAATCCGTATTCTGAATGAATGTGTTACGAACTTTGAAAATGTTCGTGTTGCCTTAAGTTCGTGTTGGCGATAAGAAAATACAAATAATCATGTGGCTTCCAAAAATTTCTAGATGAATATTTACTATTTTAGTGCATATTATAATAGCAATATATAATTTATTATAACTATATTTTCAATATTTATTATTTAGTTTTGTTATATGTATCATTGTAAGTCAGACTTTGTTTAGTGGCGTACCACAGAAAGGGTATATTGATAAACATATTACTTTAGTATTTTCTATTACAATGATTAGTGGAAAAAACGTATAGTATGAATAAATTGACACTAATATTACCCTTTTGTAATCTTCCCTATCAACAGTACTTATAAGTAATTATTCTAAAAAGCGTTAATAAAAAAAATGTGAAGAAAACTGATCTTTATATTTAAAAATTAACACAACAAAACATTAATATTAGTAAAAGTTGTATATTTTATATTAAAAAACCCTGGCACGAGAAACAACGATTTAAATAAATTGAACCATTCATTCTCAGTGAAGACCTTACCTACACCTTGCCTAATAGGCCTTTTTAATCCTTGTTCCTGCCAGCATTTTTTAATATAAAATATACAGCTCTTAATAATATTATAATAATTATAAAATATACAGCTCTTAATAATATTACCACTTCTGTAATATTCCCTATCAACACAGTACTTATAAGTAATTATTCTAAAAAAAGTTAATAAAAAAAGTGAAGAAAACTAATCTCCATATATAAAAATTAACACAACAAAACATTAATATTAGTAAAAGTTGTATATTTTATATTAAAAAACACTGGCAAGAAAAACAACGACTTAAATAAATTGAACCAGAGCATTGTGTTCATTCTCAGTGGAGACCTTACCTACACCTTGCCTAATAGGCCTTTTTAATCCTTGTTCCCCTTGCCAGCATTTTTAATATAAATATACAGCTCTTACTAACATATATATCAGCAGCCACTTTATTCAAGGACCAGTTTTCTTCTAATTTACTTGCTACAGGCCTTGCTCTTTGGGCCTCATTTAAGTGCCTCTTCATATTTTGAGTGACGTTTTTTAATTTATTATCAATGACAGATATATTTGACATTTACGGCGGCTAGAAGTTAAAGTCTAAATTACACTATACAATTTTGCCCTTCATGTTTGGGTGACCGCAACTGTACATACTATACACCCACAATACACAATTAATTGTACTAATTATACTTTGTTGATCTCCTACAGCTAAAGAAATCAAGGAAATTGCTCCCACCTTCATTTGTAATATGCAATTACTTATTTATTAAACAACACTACCTACTTTTATCAATGGGCGGTTCACCACTTACATCCCACATATTAACTTATGTATAGATAAAGGCATATTGTCGTGTTAATTAGCATTACTCTTGAGACGTAAAAAAAATTATTGTCAGTATAAATATGTTATTAATTAAGAGTTAGAATTATGTTGTGACCACTTAATATGGCAAATATTGTGACAGCTTTTACCGTGATTATTAGATTATTTTTATTTTCTTATATTTAATACTAGATAATAACTAAAACATTTATTTTTACAGTATCACTTGTGGGCCAAAGAAATAGATGCAGGCAACACACCAGAAGAGATCCAGTCAGTTTTGGAAGAATTGAATTTGAAACAGGAAAAGTGAATTTACTTTATTTTGTGATATTTTACTTATACATGATTGGTTACTATCAGATTTATATATATATTGTTTCAAAACAAAATGTACTTTTGTACATAGGTATAACCATTGCATTTTAATTTATTGTTCTTATATTTTATGGAGAAATATATTTTATTAGTACCATGAGTTGCTTTTATTTATTGCCTACCATTTTTCAATATTCTTATGCTGAATGGGATAGATAATATGGCTGATGAGGCAAACTAAGATCTTCTATAGATATAGGAACTACGGTATTCTATGCTCATGAGTTATGGAAGCACATTATATACAATGTGGATAGTCAACCGTTGACTGAGGGATCTTAGCAGTAAAATTTACGGCTGTTAATTGGGACGCAATTTTCATGCTGGAAAGTTTCTTGTTCAGGAAACTGAACAAGAAAACTTTTATTCTTTTCCTCTTAATAATTTAATGACATTTATTTTCATGCTAATTATTATAAAAGCTACTTACCTCCATCGACGTAGCTAGCCTCTGTTTACAGGGGGGCTGTGGCTCCAGTATGATGGATTTAAAAAAAATATTTATAAATATATGTAAGTGCGGTTAAATGAATGGAAAAAAATACGCTATAATAGTGAATAGTGGTTTTATTATTTCATAATAAGTAATACATATATTAGCTTATAAACATTTTTATAAACTTTATTTTTGTAACTAATAAACAATTTATGTTATTAAATTATCATTGTTATTAAAAAAAAGACAGTTTTCACTTTTTGTTTTTTTTGTACTCAAAAGTAAAATTATTTATTGACTTATTATATCTTTAATATCGGTAAACTTGTGACGTAATTTTACTGTGTTGCTCGGCGTTCTACACAAAAGTTAATGCACTCGTATATGGATATCATGTCACTTTAAAGTTATATTTTATTCAATAAAAGTCACGGTTCAATTATTGTATGGTTATTTTAAAAATAAGAGTTCTCGCTCGCGTGCAGACTGCAGAAGATTTCTTTCAAATCTCTTAAAGATAAATAGCAGTGTGCAGCTGTTACAAAAATTAGTCTTATGTAAATAAACTACTTGTAAAATTAACCTCGGAATTACTTGGAGAAGGCGCGTTAATTTTACAGTCAATTTTATAACCTCACTGCACTTCACAACTGCACTACATGTACTCAAGTTCCACACTGAATTAAGAAATAAACAAGCATGTACCTTTATTTTGATCGATGGATATCCTAAAAATAAATGACGCCTACGAGCCGATTTCAGAACCAACCTGTGTTGTCTCTATTGAATGTGGCGTTTAAGTTACACTTCAAAGATTTTTCATCAGATGTCGCAACATGTGTATGAAAAAAACAATTTTAATAGGCGAGGATTGCATGCTCTTCTACATACTTTTCTGCATCAGTTTCTGTGCATTCCTCTTGACTTCATCTGAGTTCCTCTTAACATCCACTGAATTCCGCATGAGTTCCGCTGATTTTCTCTGAGTTCATCAATAGTTCCTCTGAAATCCTCTGAATTCCATATGAGTTCCCATTGAATTCCTATTGAGTTCCTGAGGGCATACAAAAGGTTTCCCGAGTGGTTAACCCTGGGGGGATGACCGCTACCAGAAAAGGCGTACAAAAGATTTCCCCCAACGGATGAATTCCTCTGGCTATAAGTAATAAATGCGCTTTAAATAATAATGTGCTGAGTTCCTGTGAATTTCTCTTGACTTCCTCTGAATTCCTCTTGTGTTCCTCTTGACTTTCTCATGAGTTCCCCTGACTTCCTCTGAATTCCTCTTGAGTTCAACAACAGTTCCTCTGAGATCTTCTGAATTCCCTATGAGTTCCCAATTGAATTCCTACTGAGTTCCCGAGGGTGTACAATAGATTTCCCAGCTGTTCCACCCCCCAAAGAAAACAATGAAAATAACGTCAAATGTCCTAAGTCACCCCAGATATTTTTTTCCGATTTTTACTTGTAAATGCTTGCTTCAAGAGAGCATAGTCTTTGTAATTTTCGGCAAAGATACCCCTAATGTCTTCGTTTAAAAATTTCTGTTTTGCCTTTTTTTGTTTTTTTTGTCCTGGCTGTCCGAAGTTGCCCCAGTAGGTGGGGTGAATTCTGACGGCTATGTAAATGTGCTGGAAATCGATGTGTCTTTCACTGACAGGTGTCTTCAGACACGATTTTTTTAAGTTTTTGTTCCAGCACTAGAATTAGGTAATTTTATATAATTTAAAAACGTAATATCTCTAAAGAAATCCTTTATTTTTAACTACAAACTGAACAATGGTTCTTTTTATAACAGTTTACCAGTGATCACCATTCATTCATCCGTGATCAATCATTTGTTATAAAATATATATAAAAATAAAATACTTATAAATATAAAAAAATTAAACTTAACTAAATTCTTGCACTCACAGTAAAAGCTGCAATTTTACTCTATAAAAACAACTGGTAAATACGTAAACTTATCTCTGCGAAACTATAGACAAGACACCTATTGTACAATTTCTAATTTTGTAACAATGCCTTCTTCACCAGGTGCATTTGGAAAATGAAAGAAATCATCGTCTCCGTTTTTATTTTTTCCTTATTTTTAATTTTTCCTTTGGTTGAAACATCGTGGATGGCTTTTCCCAACGAGTCAGAGTTTAGTTTTGATAAATTCTGCCGACTACCACTTTCTTGTATATTCTACCCATGTCCGAAGTCACCACCTAAAAGCGAACATTTTTTTTACTGCCCTGTGCATTAACAAAAAAGTAAGATAGAAAGACCTAACCTAGTTGAGATGGTAGAGAAACATTACCCAACTTGCCAGAATAAATGAAAATGATCCATTATATAAGTAAAATATGGAGGCTAGTTACTATTTCACTATTATAAAATGTATTAAATTTTACTTATACATGAAACTTCCGCCTAACAAAAAGTATCAAGAAGACGGGTGACAGTAGCAACAAATTTAATCTGGCACGAAATAATCTCACATTTCACACACGTTTATTGCTGGAATGATATGAGAAATTTCAATAATACAACCATATAAAGAATTATCTGTGTAATAGAATGGGCCAAGGAAGGTTAGATGTATGTATTAGCTTTGCTTAACATAGAAGCCGAAACAGCTGCCAAAATGGTATTCCATGAATAGCATTATTTTGGCCGCTTGACCACTTCGCTGCTATCAAAGCTAGTAAAAAAAACATTTTGGTTTATAGTTTTATGTTAGATACTTAATAAAATTTATCGTGAATTTTATGTAAATAATTTCTGTCTATGTAAAATCAT